>JAGKTI010004187.1:23819-52074 GCA_018397915.1 Birgus latro
TGAGTGCTATATGTGGACAACCCTGCATCTCCCCCTCATTCTTCCTCCAAATTCAAATCCAGGTTATGACAAAGGCCTGCACAGTATTCTTTCCCTAGCAACTCTTCCTGAGTGATTTATTTTTCAAACTATCCAATAACATCCACTTTTTTTGCTTACATTTTTAAAATATCGATATGGATTACACGAATAACACGCAAGAATATATCAGTGAAGCGGAACCAGGAATAAACAGGCATGGAAGAGGTGTCAGTAAGTTTCCTTAATAACACACAAGAATATAGTAACAGAACAGAATCAGAAATAAACTGGTAAGGAGGAGGTGTCAGTAAGCTACTTAACAACACACAAGAATAGTATAGTAATGGAACAGAATCAGAGGTAAACTGGTAAGGAAGAGGTGTCAGTAAGCTTCCTAATAACACACAAGAATATAGTAATGAAACAGAATCAGAAATAAACCGGTAAGGAAAAGGTGTCAGTAAGCTCCTAACCACACGAGAATACTGCCCAAGGAACGATTGTAAGTCTGTTTGTTTACCTCGGCTCAGGCTCACACAATACTCTCACATTAATAAACCACTTTGTAAAATATCTCAAGCAGTATATTTAAAAATTTGTACAATTATTTTTATTAACATATCTGTATATTTCAAAGACTATGTTACAAGTACATCCATAGCAACAAATGCATATTAACTGTATAAAAAGAAAATCTGAATGGAAAAACAGTAGGTAGTAGTGAAGAGATGAGAGATTGTTGTTGCTGTTGTGGCCCCTGGCTCATCTAAATGTGAACCCAGTGGACTGCAGGCTATAGATGCCCTTATCTGCCATCACCATCCTCCTTTTGGGGGATGGGGAGGGAACTGAGGGATTAAACCAGGTAGTTAAGGAGAGGAAGGAAGAGCGACATCTGTATATCCAGGCAGTGAACCACCTGGTCATATCAGTGTCACCACATGAGGGCACCCCTCTCCAGCCCCTGAGAGAGATTGAATATAGTCAGTGAGGGCAGGAAGCAGAGACCCCAACCCAGCACAGCACCAGACTTAAAGCAATATTCAACACCCCTTCACTACTACGTCTTTTAAATTCATCCATGCTTCTACTAAGACAATTTAATTTAGACAAAGTGACTTTTTGAACTGAAGGGCTTGGTTCTGGTTTAAGTTGATCCCTTCAGTATTAATGATCCATCTAAAGCTGAAGAAAAATCATCCAGTAGTAGTAAGAACAAATTATAAAAAGATATTGTACTGAAGGAGTTAGATTCAAGAGGGTGAGAGTGTATACAGGCTTCAATTTTCTAACAGTTATTTATGCAATACATGAGAGAATTACTGGTAGATGGTTAGCTTCCATTCCATATCACAGAGGTAAACAAAATACCAGTACACATTTATCTCATCCTGGGTTTCACATACTTACATATCAATTTTACAAATTTAAAGTAAATATTAATCCCATCATTGGTTTCACAAATTTACATACTAATCTCATCATTGGGTTCACAAATTTAAATTCTAATCTCATCATTGGTTTCACAAATTTACATATTACAGTAATCTTAACATCCGTTTCACCAAGTTACACATTAATCTCATCATCAGTCTCACAAATATCTGAGTTATACTGTATATGGAACAAGTGGTATTTCAGGATGTGTTTATCTTACAAAATTACAGATATGAAGACCATTCAGCAGTAGGGTAGGGAAGCCATGCCAAATATACTAAATTAATCCCACTGCAGGTTAGTTTTTGATGGATGTATATGGAAACTTGAGTATTTAATGTGGTTTGCCTGCATGCCACATTAATGAGTGCATTCAGCAACGAGGTAGACAGGAAAATCACCCTTTACTCTCAATCCCGGCCTGCACAAGTGACTGTCAGAAATATGAGCTTTGTTCACACCCTTTACAAAGTTTAATAATCATATGGGTGTCAGTGTTTACAAGGGATATATTACCACCCTCTAACACTGCTGCATGACTGACTGCCAGAAACAGGAGCCTTGTCCACACCCTTAACAATGTTTAATATCATATGGGTGTCAGTGTTTACATGGGATACAACATTACCACCACCAACACCGCCACACACCACAACAAAACCGTACCTGGATACATCCTGAAGGTTGCATTGATATACGAAATGCCAGGATACTACTGAACACTATGTGGTTTTAATTTAACCCATTCAATCTAATAATGTGGTTTTATTTCATTTTACATGCATTCTTGCCACCTACAGATGTTTCATATGCATCTGAGAGACTGTGGTGACAGGTCTGAAAGTGTCAAATTAACTCCACAACTCATATCTGTTTGTTTGTCTGTCTCTGTTTACCTTCTTTACACCCTTACATCTTTATCTATGCTTAATAAAACTGTAGGAAGCAAGAATGACATGGCAAATACATCACTGGATTAAACGGGTTAAAGCTAAGTGCAGAAGTTGGCATCAAGTTGTAAGTGGCAAATGGTTGATAGGTTCTGATGGTCATAATTCTGAGTATATAAATGGGGGAACATGGACAATACTGTATAGCTGCATTCTTTGTGATAGCAAATAAATACTCTGCAAACCAAATATCATACCATGGCTTTTCATACCTAATTTCATTGTACTGTAATGTATTTAACACACAGGCAAACTGTACATGTACAAACCTCAGATTACATTTGCAGCTACTAAATTAAAACATTCTCTTGTACTCATCTCTTTCACAATATTCAGTGCAACAGTGCAAATTAATAACAGCACCTAATGAACCTGACAGTAGACCATTACAATAATAAATGTCAAACATGAATGCCTTTCGTGCAAAATATTTCTGCATATACAGTACTTGCTAGCGATAAACATAGATTCTTTAACACTGTGGCTCCTGGCCCGGACACGGACATTCAGCTTACAAGATCTTGCGACAAGAAAAGTCTGTACTGTAAAGCGAAACCTTGTGGAAGAGACATGCAGTCAGTGTGTTACCCTTGACCAACACTACAATGGCTTACTCGTAAAACAAACACCCACTGCTTCCACAACACGTGAGCTTCCGTTTATAGCTGTGCTGCAGTTTGTACTTCTGATGTTGGCCGCAGAATATTGATTATGATGACTGGCACTGAGTATAATGACAAGCAGCAGTGATACATCTGGTGCTTTGCCTGATGTGGAGTTGATTTGTAAGGATGTATGCTCTCATAACATCCACATAAATATTTTTCTATCATATGTGTTGTTCTTTGTATTCAGGAAGTCTGCTGTCGTAACATCAATGCAAATACTAAAGAAAACATTTTTATTTCTCATAGCACCATAACTACTCCTGTATTTAAATTATGCAATGAGTTACTCTATTGGGGGAATACACATTTCACTTGAGACTTAAATGTCTCGTTTTACAATGCCGTGAATCACTCAAATAGAAGAATTATATTCACAGCGTCAGTCCTGTTTCATTCTGAAAGGCTTTGTACATGCTTGCATGTACCAGCCTTGTTCACATAATGGTAGATCATCATGCTATTGGAGCTATAATTCCACAACCCTGAGGCCATTTTGTAGGACATCATCCCATGGCAAATTAGGTCTGTTTGGGATGACATCCTACAGAATGATGTTCAAGTTAAGGAAGTTAACAGATGTGGTCTATACTGTCTGTGGATATAATTCTTCCATTTCAAAAATATCTACAAGGGTCATTGTTAAAATATTAAAGTTGTCAGTTTCCTTACAAGCATTCAGAGGGGGCGGCCTTACACAGTACCACACTGGGTCGGGAATATTCCTTACATTACAGCTGCCTAGAGTTCTACCCACGCCCATACTCTTGCCAGTTACGAAGGCTGCCAACAACTCTTTCTTACTGGTTTATTCCTGCATATGCTGCATTAATATTCTCTTATGTTAATTATGTACAGTATATCAGTACAGGCAGTCATCATTAAAATTCCTTTTCACTTCAAGCTGTTCACTAGTAAATACTGGAACTGACCGTAACATAAATGTGAAGTCATTCGTAAGTAATTTTAAAGTTGATATGATGTGAAAAATTATTACTGTAATATTTTTTTCAATACTTTCAATGCCAAAGTAATCCTAAAACTTGGTTCGCTTAAAGTAGCATTTTGTCTGTGCACATCCTGACTTCAAATGAGGACTGGCTGCATTAAGAAAATATCTATCTATCTATCTATATACCTAGGCTGCTTCCCCCAAGAAAAGGGAGGTAGCCGAGACAGGTCAACACACTACCAATTTACTCATCCACTCATACACATTCATTCGCATCTTAGCCCCAAAGGGGAGAAGGGACAGATCCTCACCGCATGAGGGTCAACCACGCAGTGCAGTCAGTGACATCCACAGCAGGGCCCGACAGCAAAGCTGGTTTACCCCTGCCATATCATAATGGATCCAGCCCCTTACCTGCACCTGACCTGATCAGCTGATCAAACAAAATGCAGGAGAATATCCCCTCAGGGATGCGTCATCATTTATTCATTCACAATTTCTCTCCATTCATTTCTATCACGCACAGCCACTCTTCCTTGCTCAACAGACAACCCTCTCGCATCCAACGCTCTCTTCACACTGTCCATCCATCCTATTCGTGGTCTTCCTCTCAGCCTTACGCCTCTCACATCAGATCTAGTTATCTTTTTCACCAATCACTCATTATCCATTCTCTCCATATGCCCAAACCATCGCAACACCCTCTGTTCAACTCGATCAGCCATCTCCCGAACAATTCCAGTTCTCCTTCGCACTTCATCATTTCTCACTCGATCCATACGCGTCACTCCACACATACTCCTCAGACACCTCATCTCCATTACATTCAAACTTTTCCTCTCTGCTATCACAAAAGAGAATATCAAGGCAAAATATGCAAGATGATCATTAGGAAACTGGTTCTAGAAAGCCCTCTAAACTAACAAAACCAAGGGCCATAGCCTTAACAACAACACTGCTTCTTGCCTCAGTCACTACCTAATAGTCTTTGAACTTTTACATACTGGTAAGATTAATATTGCAGATAAATTACAGTAATTCATAAACAAGTTTGATTAAAGCTAAAGAAAGGTACAAAAATATCTGAGAGGGTTCCACCACGACCAGCCATGCCAAGTTCATATCTTCATCAATAGGAGGCTTTGTAGTGCATCTTCCCTAGCAGTTTATTTTGCATATTCAAGATGGAGGGATGAAGTAAACAGATACTTGAGTGATGTGTGAGCTGGAGGGAGGGCAGCCAAATGGTACGGGAAGGGGAAACATGGAGGCAATTTGTTTGTGGCCACCCCTGATGGGATTACGGTATCTGGCAATAGACAGATGGAAGACCTTCTTGTACAAAACCATATTACTCAACAGGATTAGTGCCATATCTCTGTGAATATGAAAAGGATAGCAATGTTGGAATTCTGGTTTGTAACATACACCTTTCACTCCTTCAATCTGATGACCTGGTTTTATTGGAATATTCTACTTCCAGATGATTTAATACAACTTAGGATAGATGTCTTAGAGTGAGTTCATGAAGGCCATATATAACCTCTCCGGTTTGAAAAATCTCTCCTTACCTAATCATAACTGTCTGAAAGTTAGTAAGAATATAATTAATAATGGTACACCATTAGAATAGATTAAAGACTTACGTGGATCTCTTACCGGAGTAGAACTGTTCAGCCTTAAGTACGAGTAAGCCATAAATTTTGCTGACCCTCTAATCTTAATCCCACTAAGAGAATGTCAGAGTAAAAGTTTCATGCCTGTTGTTGGTAATTCAGAGCTATTTTTGGCAGTATGAGTAATTATATTGTGAAGTACAGTATTCCTTGTTCAATCTAGAAAATCTTCTAACTGTTACCTTATTCAGTTGAGCTTGGGATGTCTTTAATTTTACTTCTTCCCATCTCCTGGTAACTTTATACAGCTTAAGACACTTTCAACTGGAGGGGTTAGATGCAGCCTTAATAAACTTTAATATAAGGCCTTTATGAAACTGAGTAAGCTTGTCTAGTACCATGAATAAGCTAAAATGGACATCACATGCATGTAAGGGGTGAACACAGAGCAGGTCATCATTTGGGATAAAATTCTGGCCACAATTTTCCTCAAGTCAGCAGCAGGATTTGAAGATAAGGTGTCCTGTATTCTAACTGGCACTAGATTTCATAACACTTGTCTGTATTCTATGCGTTATAGAACAATTTTATATGCACAGTGTCGATAATTAAGTGACATAAAGAGAAAGTGCGATGATGTGATATGCAAAGTGAATTTTGAAGGAAGAGAGGCTATGAAGCCTATGCAGCTTTGAACACCCTCCAGGTCTAAGACTCACCAACATACAAGTGAATCCAGCTAGTGTGGCATGAGGAACACTTCTAACTTGCATACTGTCATGTATATCACCCTGCATTGAGTTGCTGCCACTACCACCAGGACCCACACATCCTAACTCTACCGTTTGTATTTCTAGACTGACCGTTCTTCCTACAAGTCTTCCATGTATTCCACAATATCACATCTTCCATTCAACAGGTGCCAGAAATTGTATGAAACTCGGAAATCAGCTTTAAAGGTAGGGTGAAGTAATCCCCAAATTTCAAATTCCTCACGACACTTGTGGCACTGTTAACTGGCAAATAAAGAACTATAAATACGCATGAAGTCAGCAATTTTTCTGTATTTTATCACGGATTTAGCAGCAACGAGTGTCAAAAGAAGTGACTTATAAGGAGCACTTTCTTCTTCTTCTCCTTTTCTTTATTTCTTTTTACTATGCAAGGAAGAATTGTTTGAAAAACTAAAAACAAGATAACAGAGCCAAATTCAAGATCCATTCATCTTGAGATGCCTAGACACACTTGTTCTATGTCTGATATATTTGAGATGCCAGGTAAACAGATTTTTTGTATACCAGAGCTGAAACAAACAAGGAAATGAAAATACAGTATACACATAAATCCTTCACTACAGTAATGCATTTTTTGTGGTTTACTCCCACTGCTGCTCAATGATTTTATTCAGCAGATCTCCCTCATGGCGACGGGACACATGAAGGAGAGAGCTAACACTTAACTAACTCCTCCTCTAATTTCTCCATTTAGACCACTATACAATGGGCCTCTAACTTCTCCATTTATTCCACTTCACAATCTGCCTCTAACTCCTCTTCTAACTTCTTCACTTACTCCACTTTACAATGCACCTCTAACTTCTCCACTTATCCACTTTACAATGTGCCTCTAACCTCCTCTAATTTCTCCACTTAGACCACTTTACACTATGCCTCTAACTTCTCTACTTAATCCACTTTACAATGTACCTCTAACTTTTTCATTTAATCCACTTTACAATTAGCCCCTATTTCTTCTAACTTCTCTGCTTAATCTACTTCACAATGCATCTCTAACTTCACTTAGACCAATTTACACAGTGTCTCTAAACTCATCCTCTCTCTTCCACTTAAACCAATGTGCCTCCCAAGAGGAATAAAAACCATCTGGAAGTAGTAGTAATAAAGTCTAGATATAACTTCTTAGGTTCACAGTGTCTCTCCCAAGCTGAATATAAATCACCTAGGAGTAGTGAAAATGCAATAAATTTTACGTCATCATAGTAATAGTAGTTGGTGTAGTAGTAGTAGTAGTAGTCATTGTTGTTGTTGTTTTAGCTGTAGTAGTAGTAGTGGTAGTAGTTGTTTTAGCTGTAGTAGTAGTGGTAGTAGTTGTAGCTGTTGGTTGTAGTTGTTGTTGGTGTTGTTGTGGTTGTAGTAGCTGTAGCAGTACTGTAATTATAACTCAACATTCATCTGAAATGTGAACCCAGTGGACTGCAGGTTAAAGATTTCCTCCTCCTGCAGTCCACCATCCTCTTTTCAGGGGATAGGGAAGGAGCCGAGGGATATTTATATAACCAGGCAGTGGAGCTGCTGAGTTATATCAATGCCATCACATGAACGAATCCCTCTCCAGCCCCACATCATTAGAGTGGAAGGATTAATTGCATTATTGGAAAACAGACCAATGGAATTAGAACTAAAGTGCACACAGTAATAATATCTAGAGAAGGACTCTTTTATTTAAATACAATAATAAAAAAAAAAAAAAAAAAAAAAAAAAAGCCTGGGCATCATTCACCATATATAAATGCTCATTAACATATTCAGCCTGAGGATGTACTTTTATTTGTTGTTTATTTATTTACTCACTCATTTATTTTGCTACCAACATATTACTGTATCATCAAACTTGGAACAGACACCTAGTTGTGAAGGGGCTCCTGAAGACCATATCTAACCTTTTCAGTTTCCAGTCCCTCCTACCACAGATATTCATGTGACACCAAATAAATGATTAAATAAAAAACTTCTTGGGCTGGAGGGGTGAATTTGAAAAGAATAAGGTTATGGAAAGAATCCTTGATATGCAGCCGGCAGGTATGTAATGTCTGTGTGAGAGAGGTGAGTGAGGTGGTGTCGTGTGTCAGATGGAAGGTATATTCAGCAAATAATGAAAGCTTTTCGGTGTGTGAAATTCTATACCATTTAAAGACTTTCCTGTGTTTTCTTTTTGCAGAACAGCCTGCATGCTGACTGAACTCCTATGATGGGCCTGGCCATGGAAAAGGTAAAGGCTGCAAGTTAATATTAATAAAACTGAAGCTTCTTTGAGACTGCAGTAAATCTGAGAACACTCTATGAGCTAACACTGCCTTACACTGGATGTAAATTTTTTTGTACGAAACGTACTAATTTAGTATGTACTGAACGGTAATACTGTACATGCACAAAAATATTAAAACAGTACCTGTCTACTTCAGGACACTGTTCATTCTCTGAAAATATAGAATTTCAAACTGCACATCTCATAACAACTCAATTATTATTTCATAATGACAACTGGATTACCATTACAATGAAAGCTGCATCAGCTACATAACCATTACTACCATAAGCGAGTGAGTATCGATGTATACATGCTGGTCTGACCAAAGTACTACACAACATTTGGGTGTTACACCAACCACAGTAACAGAGTATATGAAAAATAAGAGCTGAATGACAGTACTGTCTCTAACTATGTTTGCTTATTGTGCAAACTTCATTCAAAATGAGTAGTACATACAACATATAAAATCAGCACCTGCAAATATTAAGCCTCAAGAGTCCAGCTCAACAGGATGATCAAATGAATGTAGTATCATAGATGTACCAGGAAGAGGAAATCCAGGTGGAGACAAAAGTTTTCTTAATAATCAACTCCTATACTTCTCACTTTTCTCTGCTGGCTAGGAGTGGTAGATTTCATTACTCACAGATATTCTCCTTGACATGATGCGCAATGATGGAAAATCAGAGGTATGAACTAAGTGTGAAGTAGGCACAGTGGAATAATAAGCCAACTTTTGTCCTCAGCTTTGATACAAATAGCAAGACATTGGGATTAAGACAACAATCATCCTCAAAAATAAAAAATAAGAAATGCTTTGAGACAAGGGAAGCATCACCTCAAATTAAGACACAAATAAACTGTTATCAGGCACAGCCTCTCTAAAAATAGGTCCTCAAAAATAAAAAATAAGAAATGCTTTGAGACAAGGGAAGCATCACCTCAAATTAAGACACAAATAAACTGTATCAGGCACAGCCTCTCTAAAAATAAGTGAAATAAGTCCCTCTAATTCTGAACCAAATTTGTAAGAATTTTGGCTTATACAAATAGTTACATTTGACACTATACAAATTCTATGGCACCAATCCTTATCAATCCCAACCTTCTGAAAGCCCAACACATCACCCTCTCAGTCACATCCTCTGAAGTGTAACTGGAAAAGTACATGAAAGATTATTAAGTACTGTCATAAATATTTTGGTTCTTGGAAAAGAAATCAAGAGAGGAAAGCATCACTCATCCCCATCAACCAACCCCTACCCTCCACCTTAACAGTAAAAACAAGCATAATGAACAACTGTATTTAGACCCCTTCACTACCATACTTAGACTTCATTCTGGCTACCCTCATGATTTTTTTAAGCCTATGAAGGGTTAAAACTGTCACCATTAACATTTTCAGTATGATGATGAACAAAAAAGGCTAACAGACATTCTCTGCAACCCTCTCACAGCACTGACAGAACTTACGTATTTGATTCTGTTTAACACTTGATTTGACTCGGCAGAAACACTCACTAATCTGTAACTAATCTGAGATGCACTCCACTACCCCAAACACAAAGGAGACCTGACTGCCCTTGATAATTTACGACACATATGAACACACTGAGGTCTTGTTTAATCCCTTCTATATGATTTATGTTCTTCATACTTCACTCTTGCTATTATCTATCTATAACCATATTCCCATGATCTACAGGCAAATCTGTTTTAAATCCATACACTCCAAGGGTTAAAATCACAGGGGATGGCCACTAAATCACCTCCATGTGACCCAGTCCTTCACCATCAGGCTGCCCTCCCTCTGAATCACACTACCCATATTCCTTTCCCTCCTGTCCCTCCACCTCATCCAAGGCCTCCCTCCTCCCCTCCACCTCACACACACTTTCCCAGTCAATCTCACTCTCCATTTTCTCCACACAATAAGATGGTTTTATTCAACTTATGAGATACTGTACCCTCTTGCAGTGAAGTGTTTCAAACAATCTCAACTTCCTCTTTCAATAAAATTACATCTCTATTACTGTGATCTTATTAAAAATGTAGCTGCAAATGTAATGGTAAAATGGCTGAAGTGGTAGGTAAAATGGTGGTGGTGGTGGTGGTGGTAACTAGATGGGATGATATATGTTAAGTAAAATATTTATGAGTGCAAAATCTGGAGGTGAAAGGTGTTGTGACAATACAATAGCAAAATAATAACATAAACAAAAACTTTGACAGTGGTGGTGGTAGTAACAGCAGTAGCAGTAGTACAGTAATAGTAGTTGTAGTAGTAATGGTGGTGGTTGTTGTGGTGGTGGTGGCACCAGTGATAGCAGTGGGGAAGAACATATGAAAATAATCGCAGTCTTGCTTCATTATCCTGTAAGAGGTGGGGTTAAGTGTATGAAAGGAATTGAGGTGTGTATGCCTGTTGGCTGAGTGGTGCATACGTGGGCAGAGTGTGGGAGAAAAAAAAAAAAGGAAAAATAAAAATACGTAGTGAGACAGTGAGAAGTGTGTGTCAAAGCAAGTACTGTGTGTGTGTGTTCCTGGGGAATTATGGTACAGAAAAGGAAATAGGAAATGTAAGTATGGATTGGCTGATGGATGGATGAAAAAAGAATGAGTGAGAATATAATGATAAGCATGTGCTACTGCTTTATGATGTGCGCATGTGTTTATTACTGAAAATGTGTCTATGCACAATGTATGAAAATGTATAATTATGGATGTATATGTGCACATGCAGCCTGGCCAGCTGGCAACACAGTCACAGGGAAGAAGACAGCACTCCAAAAGTATTGTGTACTTTATCATTATAAAATAACATCATTAAATTTGTACACTATGTACAGTTCTCAATGTATAAGGACAGTAAGTTAATATATACATCATTAGTTACATAATATATTAGCACTAAAAATACATAAAGATTGTTCAATATTGAGAGCTTTAGACACTGCATGTACACAGGGTATTTCTTGGTACACAAAATATAACCTACAACCATGTACCAACATTTTCCTCCACATAAGAACCTGGGTAAAATTACAAAGCTACTTATATAACAAACTGCTAATAAAGTAACCATCAGTTGAAAAGTCTGACGGTTCGTGGTAAGAAATGGCAGCCCACCAGAAAGCCGTGAGAGAAGACCTAAGGCCGCTTCCACAGTTGCGGATTTTTGTTACGACATGAAGCAATCAAACTCTCAATTCTGTTTCCACTTCCACGGTCATTGATTTTTAGAAACCTTCACTCTGGTTCTTTTATTTTGCTGACAAAACTTTCACTCCTGTTTCCTCTCCACAGATGTTGCTTTTCATTAAAATGCTAACCAACATTTCATTCTTTTGTTTCCACTTCCAAAACGGCTGCTTTTTTCTATGATTCCGACAGATCTTTCATCCTCTCTTTCAGATAACAAAGAAACTTGTGTTGATATACTAACCAATGAAATCTTCGCCTCACAGCTTTTGCTTCTACAGTTGCAATTCCCACTAAGATAGCAACCAATGAAACCTGATATCCTCTGTTTCCATTCAGTCACTGTTTTCTGTCAACATGCATAATAAAGACATATTCACTCCTGTTTTTATTTCCATACTTACTGTTTTTAGTTAAGATGCTAACCAACCTAATCTTCACTTCTCATTTTTTCCTTCCACAATCAAAGCTTTCTAATAACCAAAAGCCTTCGTTCCTCGGTTTCTGCTTCAACAGTTGCTCCTTTTTGTCGATATGCTAAGTACTAAAAGCTTCCATCCCATTTCCATTGTAATTTTTGGCAATGATGGTAAGCACACAAATCATTTAGCCTACCCTTTCCATCAGATGAGGTCTTCTTGTGGCTTATTTTTGCTACCTCTGGATGCCTCCTTTGATTTTTGAAAGACCAGTCACTCTGAAGGGTTAGTGAGGGATACATCTAACCTCACCAAAATCAGTCCTAAAGCTGAGCAAAATCATCTAAATAAATCACCTGACTGAAATGGTTAATTCTTTCAATTCAATGACATACTTTTTTCCATCTACCTCCACACAATTCAGTTCACTTCCCTATCTGGTGTGGTCAGATGCAGCCTCATCTAATTCCCTCAAAATTAGGTTCCTCTCCTAATCTGAATAAAAACCTGGGGAAGCAGCAAGAATAAAACATAAAATACGCCACCAGATCAAAGGGATTACTATGCCTTTTATTTGCACGGTTACTATGGACTCTACCAACCTCGACACCTCCCCTATGAAGCTTAGCATATCAGGATTCCTTATACTTGAAATGCAAAGAAATGGACTGTGGAAGTGACCCTTAGTAATAACAGTGCCTCCTCTTTGGCCGGTTTTCTCCTCGATTAAGGAGGTTCCCTAGCATCTCTTCCTTACTGATTTGTGCATCTGGCATGTTTATATTTTCTTGTAAGTTATTATGGTGTTGACATAAAAAAACATATAAATTACATACAAAAGAGTAATATGATGTTCATGTTGTAGCCCCAAACTGATCTGGATGGAATCTGGTAGACCAACAGTAAAATTTTCCTTCTATAGTCACCATCCTCCTTTCAAAATATAGGGAGGAAGATGAATGGGATCTGTATAACCAAGCAGCAGAACCCTCCAGTGATATCGGTGCCACAGTGTACGAGCGTCCCACTTTGCCACCACAAAATCGCTAAGGAAGGAGTGCCAGACAGCCTTCAAAACTAACAAGAGAGCAGCCCACGACTCACGGGTACGGTGTTTGTGCATAGATCCCTGGCTGCTGGATATCTGGATCAGGTAAATAGCGTTGTCACATGAGCTA
This sequence comes from Birgus latro, assembly GCA_018397915.1. NCBI lineage: Eukaryota > Metazoa > Arthropoda > Malacostraca > Decapoda > Coenobitidae > Birgus > Birgus latro. Next base: position 37,310 of record JAGKTI010004187.1, read on the forward strand.
CTTTCTGGAGACATTTCACCGCCAACTCGATCTTCTCAGGTTGCTGGCAACTTTTTCTATGCTGCTGGTGACTTCCTTGGAACTGCTGGTGGCTTTCCTGAGGCTGCTGGTAACTAATCCTGGCCACTGCAGACTTTTTCAAGGTTGCTGGTGACTTTTATGATTGTTTGTGATTTTTCCTGGGTTGCAGGTGACACTTCCTGATGGCTGCAGATGTCCATATAACAGAATTTTAAAAGTTACCAATACCAAGTTACCAGGGAAAAGTAGCCACAAAAATACAATTATGTGACACCACCAAAACCCCTTCACTCTAATGATGCATTTATTTCATTTATTTTATTCAGCTCAGGAGGGACTTTTCAAACTGCAGGGGTTTGACAATGCTTTTACTTACCCCTCGAATACCAAGCTGCTCTCGTAAATATGGTCCTTCCTAATCAATGACATATTTTGTACTGTATTTTATTCTTACTAACTCTAGGCAATTTTATTCAGCGCAAGGGAGACGTTTGGAACTGGAAGGGCACAATACAACCTTCATTAACCCTCTCACTTTAAGAGATCTCCCCTAAGATAGACAAAATCATATGAAGGAAGCAAGAATATACAAATAAATAACATCACACTGAAAACTAAATCATCTTGTGGCAGTAAGAATAAAATAATGAAGAAATTGCACTTCCCATTTTCCTCTCGGTAACTACCACCAATTTTATTCAACATACGAGTGGCTCAAGGTAGCAGGGAGTTAATGAAGGCTATATCAAATCCCTCCAGGTCAGAAACTGTAGCCCAAGGTGAATAAAATCATCTGTTGGTAGTAGGAATAATGTAAAGAATAAACCACCAGAGGGAAGGGGTTAAGGAGAGCACTGGCTACTTCCACCGGGGCAATAACTCCACACGGTGGCGGCAAAAAACGGCCCTCAAACATAAAAACTCCTGACTTTATATATATATATAAAAAAAAGGAGGGGGGGTGGGGGAGCTGTCTCTATGATGGTTTGCTATATTGTACATGAACACTTTCAGTCTTGGAGATTCTGTTAATACAAATACTTGCAAATGCCCGACTCTACCACGAGTCTTTCGTTTCTTGCAAGGATAAGTCCCCCTCAAAGGCAAGAGTCACTTCAGCGGTGAATAAGTTCAACATCACATACACATTACATACACATTTGCATCCACTTCACCGCATGGCCTATTCTCAGTCCGTAAAATAAACTAAGAATCTGTTTTAATTTAACATTCTTTACTTCTGTATTTCTTCTCATATATATGCCTTTTTAATAAACTCAACAATTTTTACGCATCACACTTATAAACACTTGTAATAGTAGTAGTAGCTCTGAGACATTACGATTCCCCTTTACACTTATCCTTGGTATTTTCTCATGACTTTGCATTTCTCTCCTTCTTGTTCCTCTCTTCCTCCTCATCCTCTTCAGCTTCTCCCTCACCTTCCTCCTCCTCCTCCTCCTTAACCTTGGCCTCCTCCTCCTCCTCCATCTCCTCCTCAGCCTGCTTAAAGAATTTATCATATGTTTTAAGTGTAGTGTGAACCCAGTCGGCCTTACTCGCCTCCTCCACGATGCTGAACACAAACTGGAGGCACCTGTAAACAAACATACAAGAAGTCATCATCAGTCTACTGTAATAAACAAACAAACAAAAAAAGAAGAAGAAGAAGAAGAAGAATTTAAAATAAAAATGTCAATCCTACACTACTTGCATTCTTTGGTTAGTTGTGGTACGGCAGATACTTTTCATTGGCTTGACCAAATGCCCAAACCTACTAAAGTACTATTTTTTTTTTTTTTTTTTAAATGTGTACAACTCTGGGCATAGGCTTCACAGCCTGCTATCAAGGCCCAGCAGTCCTCCTACATACCAACACCTCTACATGTCACCACTTCGGCGCTAACACCCACCGTCCATATTGAATACATGCTAGGGCTGTCACATACAGGACTGGTGTATTAGTATTAGCGGGGGTATTTTTATGACATGTCGGCAGGTCTTCTGGTAGATCAGTTCAGCCTGATTTAATGAGATTCGAATCCTTAAACTGTTCCCTGCCCCAGTGAGGATTCGAACCTGGGTCCGTCGGGACTGCAAACCACCTCTCTACCGACCGAGCCACCGCCTCTACTCAGTAGCTACTTGCTGAACCTACTGGAAAAAAAAAAATCTATAACAATTTATAATTATGAGAATCCCAGCTTGAACCTGACTAGTTTGCTTGTGGCTGAGTTTCCTGCTGATGATTAAGTGGATAGTTATGACGACTATGGTCACATCCACTCTCATAGTAGCTAGTACCATCCGGGATCAATAGTGGCCAACGTCTATTACTGTACCTACAAAAAGAATTATCACAAAATAGGCAATAAGAGCAAAAGCATACAAACATATACTCATATATACAACATCATCCTGAACTTGTTTCTCACCTATGGATGGAGTGAAGATAAATACAGACTTACACTAATGATACACCTAAGACATGGCGATGTTAAAGCATAACTTACCCAAACCTGAGGTGTGACCCATGGTGGAGTACAGCCCCACCCTCCCAGCCCCCACACGCCCCTGCCCCTGCCCCGGCCCCCGTCCCTGTCCCTTTCCACCGCCCACTGGCCCCGCTCCGCGCCTTCCCTCGTTGGCAGTTGCACCGCCTTAACGTCTGTTGGAGAAAATGCACAAATACATATGAGAGATATGCCTAATGCAATAGCAAGAAGGAAGGAAGAATGAGGAAAACACAGGAGTGGTGTCAAACAGCAGTTACAGCACAGATGTTAAACAGTCTAGGTATTAAATAAAGTGTCAAACAGTACAGATGGTATGGTTTGTGTGTCTCAGAGTCAACATGTTTCAAACATTACTGCATGGTACCTGTGCCGGTGTGTCTGTCATGGCTTCCTGCTTGTGTTGTTGTGATGGTGTCGCAGCTGCTGTGGTGTTTGTCCCATTGGCCATGGCCCTCTTGCGGTCAATGATGGAGCGGACCTGGTGCAGTAGAGGGGGCGGCGGTGCGTGGTGTACTGTGCGGTCACTGGGGTCGTACCGGTACATCACACTATCAACCCGAGTACCGTGTGGACTGTAGTTCAGCAGCTCATAGTGACCAGTGTTCTAGGGAGGGTAAATGATGATGGACATTAAGCCACAGTATTCATACTACAGTAAGTCATCACAGGTGCTGGAGAGGGAAGTCTTCTTGCAGTGGCACCAATATAACCAGGCAGCTCCACCTCTGTTGTGCAGTTATAGCCTACTCATAAAATATTTTTGTTATTTACCTACCCCAGAACAAACAGCCTCAAAGGGACCACTAGATCTGATGCTGTCTTTCCTTTGTAAATGCCCCTCAACTTTCTCCTTATCCCTGAAAGGTGATGGTGGACCACAGGAAAACTTCAGCCTGCAGGCCACCACGTTCACCTCCAGACAAACGTGGAGACCCTACACAACTTCTGTTTATATAAGTGTCACCATGTAAAGGTGTCCCTCTCTGCCGCCTTTCTAAGGCAGAAAGAATAAAAACCAAACAAGACATCGTCCTCATAAAGGAGTTAGGTACAAACAACATCAATGGGCTCACCTCATCAAAAAATATGGAGGCATGCTCTTGAGTGATGTAGTTGCAGTGGCCATATTGACTCAGATCCAAGTGGTTGTGGCTGCCTGTTGAAGAGAGATGGTTACTTACCCTATCTATGTATCATCTGATTATTCAACCCTGACTGGTAGGAGCAGCTAGACACTCACTTCAAACATTTGGACTAAATCTGTAATTAAAACAAATGCTAATAATACTATTAATCATTATTTCAAATTACAAAAAAAAAAAATAAGCTCTGCATAGCCTAATACTGTGAGACATTAAAGAACTGAAGCTCTATTCTGTCTCCCATCCAACTTACACAACTGTAGGTCATTCACTCAAACTTGGCAGAGATTCTTGTTCTCTAACAGCTTATCTCCTGCAGCTCAGTATCAGAATAGGAATACTGTATTATAACTCTACATCCTTTCTACAGTACTACTTCATATACCAGTGTTAATCAACTTCCTACATCTCAGACTAATCTACTTGCTATATCTATGCTTAATACTTGCTACATCTTAGTATAATCTGCTTGCTATATCTCAGACTAATTTACTTGCTACATCTCAGTATACACTACTTGCTACATCTCTGTATACTCTACTTGCTACATCTCAGTATAATCTACTTGCCACATCTAAGCAACAGAGATAGATCAAAATTACACCTAGTTAAACTGAACATAGTATACGTACCTTTGCCAATGTGTAAGATCCTGTAGGTCATGGGAACAGGCTCACTGGAGTATTTTGGTAAGGGAGACTTCACTGCCCAGTCGTGGAGGTGAGGCGCGTCAGGTATAAGGGGGCACAGGAGGGCGCGGGCGGGGAGGGGTTTGGTGTGGACGGGGGGAGGTGAGGGGCCGGGTGGACACAGAAGCTCCTCTAATCTTTGCCACGCCAGAACGTTAACCACAGAACGTTCTAGCTGACTTAAGCACACCTCTGTAGGACCGAGCGAAGAGTGGCATGCTGATTTCTACCTCACTTACTAATTAACCAACAACCTAATAAACTATCTATATATCTACTGTCAGACCTAATAAGCACAGAGATTAAAAAAATCAGTCAGGGTAGCACAGTCATCCTTCTCTGTAGGTTTGCTGCTGCTCACTTTGACTAGATGATGGATGGATGGACTTTCTCTCTCTTTCTCTCTCTCTAAGGTAACTGACTCCCGGCATGGAAAAATTAGTCTATTCTGAAGTTAAGCAGTCCATCTTTTCAAGGCACACCGACAGATGGAGTTACTGAACAAATTATGGTACCACCTGGACACAACTTGCTCACCACACTCCTAGATTTAGGCTTCAAGAAGCACTGAGAATGAGGTTCACACTAACATCCAGACCCATATTACCCTTTTGGGAGCAAAGAAGACCTTCAGAAGTCAGGATACCTAGTTCAGATCATTTATGGAAACAACATAAACCTATTTCCCTGGCAGGCAGCACTTTACAAATTATAAACATCTTCAGTGACTTCTTGATGATTCAAATTGTTTTTGTTTTCATTTTTGAAGGCTCCAACATGCTTGCAAGCATTGGCCTTGGTCACCTAATGGCAGCTCTCCATGCTGCTCGATCTATGGCAGCCTCCCTGTTCAGTCCCTTAACCCTTAATGACCTCGTCCCAAATCTTTCAAATCACTGGACAAAAGGCATGGGCGCTGCTACAATTCCAGTACCCTTGTATCATATCCTATCACCTACAGCTAAATAACTTTATAAAGTGTCATCACAATGAAAGAATTAAAGGGTAACTTCAAGAATGAGATGTACACCCACCCTGCTTGCCGGTGATGGAGCTCTGTAAGGATGATGCCAAGGACTGCAATGTTTCCGACAGAATCTCCGAGGCTGACTGTTTTCTTTGTCTTAGTGGCTTGATCCCCATATTTGTTAAGCTCCTGGTGGGAAGAAAATGTAAGTAAACACAGCCAAGAGGTAAGAAAAAAGGAGTCATTGAAATAGTGTAAAAAAAAAAAAAATACAAGAATAATGATTTATACAAACATACAGTAAAATGTCTCAAACATGAAATTGAAACTCTACACACACTGTATATATAACAATTGGGTACTGTATAAAGGTATGAGAATAACACGCAGTCTGTCATCACTCCCTCAGAGCTAAGTTATGGGCCTGATGGAAAGCTTACAGCTAATGATACCCTAATCTGCAACGAGATTCTATTCCAAATATGAAACAATGGCCCTTGGGTGGGATCAAACTTTCAACATATTGGTCAACAGCAAAGACTCTCACCCACTGGACCATGGCTGCATAAAAGTGTATCATTAAACTGCATCATATATAAACAGAAGAAAGATTCTACACCAATGCTAATCTGGGACATACAAACTTGACATGACATTAAGTAAACACTCACTTTCCCTTCTGGTTTTTTAGAATGCCCTTTTTGGCAGGGAGGCAGGGTGCAGGTGGGGGTGAGAATGGTGGGTTGTGTCCCCCACCCCCGGGCTGTTGTTGCTGTTGCGGTTGCTGTTGTTGGCGGCGTGGCTCCGAGAGACGAGGGTGTTTGATGGAGAGTTCATGCGAGGACAGGTCACCATTAATACACCGGTCCAGGCACGGCACATTGTCCTGACAGTAATAAAGCATCATCAGTACTAGCAACCAATGTTATTACAGTTAGTAAGCTTTTACCTGATAGAAGTGGGCCACTCCCACAGCCTGAATACAAACATTAAGGCTGATATACTTTCACCTGGTGGAACTGGGTCACCTTGGCAATCTGAGTACAATACCAAGTCTTTGTTGTATGAAATAATGAACAATGAAGTCAATTTGTTTTCACCTGATGGAACTGGGCCATACAAATAAATTAAGTTGTGGTAGCTTGTACTTTGATGAGACTCAACTATGAAGCAGACCGAGTCTCTTCGGTTAATAGTAACACTGATACCTCTGTTCTGATTACAACTTGATCATCACCTGGGCTGAATGGGGTTAGAGATTTTCATTAGGTTTGAAGAAATGCCTTACAGAAGTAGCCTACCGCCCATACCATCGTGTTCCAACCGTCTTCCTCTTTTTTCACTTCAGCTTATGTACTGTTCCACAAGTTTCTTCCATATTATATACTGTAGTCTTTAATTTCCAATATTGCTATCCATTCCACAATTAAAGCATCATCATATTGATTATGGGCATTACCATAATCCCTTTCAATACCATCATCATCACCAATATACAACTGCTCACATTAATGGGAAGTAATAATGTTCTCAACTACAGTACAAATATTCCAACCATCATCACCAATATCTCAACTTCTTTTTTCCACATAAGAATGGGGTGAAATAGGGGGCCAAGAAAGCAAGGAATGAGAAAATCATGACAGAGAAAGAACAAATCAGCAGGCCCTGTGAAATGGATCCTCTTGTACGTACTGTAATTCATCCACCCAACTCAGTTCCTTGTCAATTTCCCAGCCTCATCAGCTTCAATATCTCACACACATTTAACACTCAGCATAGATACTACAGCCTGACCCAGTACCTTGCTGTTGTCCTTATTACTGGCTGTGTTGAGTGGCGTGGGTCCGTTTAATTCCCGCTGCTGTTGTGGCTGATGTTGTATGATGCTGCCTGAGCTTTTGTTCGCCATCATATGCTTCAAAATGCTTGCTTGTAAACACAAAACACTCGCTAACCACTGAAACAATAACACTGGCATCAGACACCAATAGCCTAACCCTATTTTAAACTTTGGTAAATAGAAATCATCATCATCACCCCCTAATCCAGCGTTGCCCCATGAGAAGCGTAGAAGCCCGGGGCTAGGCAAGTTGGTCCTGACATTTAAAATGAGACTGACAAGCCTCACTCATCCCTGAGTTGCATTACGTGAGCAATAAACCCCAACCACTCCTTGAATAAAAACCTGCACCGGCTCAATCCAATCGGAGTGCCCTAATTACCCACTAAACCTGGTGTACAGGAAACCATTTGGTTTGTCACTCAGTGTAGTCACCCATACACAGAAGGAAGAAGAAAGAATGAAGGAAAGAAAGACAGAAGAGGAAGGAAGGAAAGAAGGAGTACTGTTCTTACATGTGGGTAAGCTCACCACATACAGCTCTTTTTAACAGGGTGGAGACAAAGGCTTTTCATCTCATTAGTTTCCCTCCTCCTGCTGACTCCCTTCAACCTCTCTCTCTTTGCCCCAACACTGCACTTCGTTGCTACAGCTATTTCAATGATCACTGCTCTTCTGAGTCGTCTGCTTGTATCCCTCCCCCATAAAAACAGGGACACAGAACTTGTCCGGCATCACATGCTTAACCCAATTATGTCAAACTCTCTAATGCACGAGTTAACCAATACTCTTGGTCCTTCATGTATGAAACTGGTCAATGCTAGAACTGCCTTCCTCAATCTGTATTTTCTCTGCCTGTGCAAAGATATGGTAATAACCAACCCCTAATCACTCCCTGGTGGGCACAGGCATTCCAGATTTTAGGCTATTACTAGTCCAGATTATTTATATCTGTAGGACCACCTACTCTTGACTGTCTTTCATTAGACAGAAAGCTCCCAGTCACTCCTTGGGGTCATACTCTCTGCAAGGCTTCCCAGTGCCTTTTCATTACTGATTTATTTTTCACTTTACACTCTGCTATGATGCTGTGTGTTGCTTTGTATCCTTTTAATATCGATAAACACAACATAAATAACATACACAGGAATTTTAACCCTCCATGCCAGGCTATTTATAACACCGTTCTTCTCTCAACGAGAATTTTGTCAAAAATAGCCTGTTTTTAAACCTAATATCTCGGCAACTATAGCTGTTAGGGAAACAAATTAAAGACCATATTACTCACCAACTCTTCTTCTTGCGAATGAAAGTATCCCAAGGTCTGTAGGTCATCACATCAATGAGTAATGACGTAATGAAGAGGAATAATTTTTGGCGGGAGGTAGGCTGCATTCGTGCATCTTTTTTTTCTTTCTTTCTAATGCAAGGAAGAAAGAGCCAAAGGCCAGGGGCTTGCAAAATGCTCCAAGAAAAAAACAAAAACAAGACAATAAAGAGTCAAATTCAAGATCCATTCATTCCACGTGGCCCCAAATTTGGTTTCGCTCTCACCGTGATAGCTTCTTCATTACTAAGTAAACTAGACACAATGGTGTCCAAGGCAAGCCCTATGGCATTATCACTGAGTCCTTTCCTAGTATCATTGGGAAGTGGCTTGGCAGGGGTGGATGAGGCAAAAGTCCACGTGAGGCGGGAATGCAATCAGATGAGAAGGGTTAAGAAAACATTGTCTTACACCTGGCAAAGCCACACAGACAACTGAGGTATGGTTGGCTCAGCTGGCAGGAGCCCCTCCCTAGCATTTGGTGACGAGATCAAATGACAGCGACTTCAAACTGCGGCGTGAAAACAAGTGTGGTTCCGACTGACACCCAGTGCCACCCGGCCACCAATTTCTTGACAGTTCCGACTGACACCCAGCGCAACCCGGCCACCAATTTCTTGAGTGTTCCGACTGACATGCAGCGCCGCTCAGCCACCAATTTCTTGACAGTCCTGGCCAAAACCAGGTGGTTAGGAGTTAACAAGCCATAGGCAGCAATTAACAAGTAAGGAAGAGGTACTAGGAAGCCTCCTTACCTAAAAATACATGTAAGGTATAGCCGTTCCCAACCAAATTCTTTACCATTACGCTGCACAACGTAAACATCAACTCACCTCATCAGACTCTTCTTTAGTCGGCTTTTTCCTCTCTGTTTCCGGTCTCCTCGGTTCTGGCCTTATGGTATCTTTTTCCATATTATCCTCCCCTCCTGAGTCTGGCTCCTCCTTTATCTCCGTTGTTATCGTCCACGGTGGCAATGATGTGGCAGTGGTGGTGGTGGTAGCAGTGGTGGTGGTGGCAGTGGTGATGTCAGGATCTGGGGGTGGTGGCAGGAGGTGTTGTGGAGGACCAGACCGTGGCAACAGTTCTGGTGGGTCACTATACTGGTCCTTTACTGCTTGGGGTACCTGTAAGTAATTATCCTCTTAACTCCTTCAGTCCCATGAGATATTCTTTATTTAAACCAAGCTACCCTAAACAATTAATTACGGTACATTTGAAAAGTTAACTAGACTGAGGAAATAGATAAGGTGGGTCACAGAACTGGTCCTTCACTGCCTGGAACAGCTGCAAGCACAAGTAATTACCCCTTCCACCAACAACCACTACTATTCTAAGCAGCTACAATATCACATTCCATCTTTACATCAATTTGACTTGTACTCTGATTTTCATATAAGCCTACTATGAATTTCATAACATGGCTTTTTCAAGTTCACAACTTCTTTTTCATCTCCCTGTACTTCAACTTAACATAATACGCAAACACGTTGTAACTCAAGACTTCACCAACTCACTCGTATCCTGGACCGCAGTGCCCGCTTGACTTTGTATCTGAAGGGTGGATGAGTGCGATGGCATTTTTGGAAGAAGCGCAGTCTGACGGCATCCTGGTCAACTGGCGCACTGAACTTGTCCCACAACTTCACTCGCTCCGTCAGGCTCTGAGACGTCAGCAGGGTAGAGTCCTGGAGAAAAAGGCAACTGGATCTGAGATGGGAACAAGCGTCTCAAGTCCTGAAGAAAATGGTAAATGAATCTGAGAGGAAAACAAGTGCCTTCATCATTCTTACATCTCAACGTGCTCTATCCATCCATGCCTGGGGAAACCTTGTCTAAATACCTAGTAATGAGTAAATGAGTTGAAGTCTTGCAGTAATAATGTGTAACCCCAGATGTGCAAAAGAGTTGACCATAACTCTTGCTATTTAACTTACAGCATAGAAGGATCTGTAACACCTCTTCCTTAGTTATTTTACTTGGCATACAGCATTACACATACCCTCTTTTATGTTTGTGGTGACTTTAATATACTGTTCATGGTTTGCATTCAGAACACAAATGAGATGCCACAGTATAACATAAATTGCTAAGGATGAAGTGTTCACAAATCTCCAATGTCACTTCAAGTACATGTCACAGACTTACCACAAAATGTTCCGGGTGGTTTGGACACATCCATTTGCCCATGGGTGGTGTGGTGAGAGGAGGGTCCAGGCAATCCAGGTGAAAGAACAGCTGGCAGTAGTCACACGGAATCAGTGGGCCCGTACGACAGCTCCTAGTAGAGTTTACATGTGATGAGTAACATCATCATCATCCGAACCTCCTTTCCCACCCTAAGGCAGGGTGAGGAGTAGCAATGTCCAGACAGCCCAAGTTTGCCCAATCCAATGGGCCATGCTTCTATTCACTCATCATTCAAGCCCCCGGAATCCTGGCTCTATCTGATACGCCAAAAACATTCACCAAATTCTGTAGCTTCACGTATCTGACTGATGAGTAACAAATGTAAATAATACATCTTCCCTAGGTTAAAAAGAAATGTCTGAAGGTAGTTGGTGTATCAAAAAGCACTCCAGTATGAGGGAAGGCTCATTTATATTAGCTCTTTGTTTTTATTAGTCAAAAAAATATTCCACAGGATACTTGTACCTTTACTGGTAAATCAACAAATACAACCCGGGGTCTTACTTGTTGCACGTGAAGCACAGTTTGGCAGGGAGGGGGACGAGGCCGTTGTCTAGTTCATGAGATTTCTTTTTCTGACACCGTCTGTTGCCATTACGACCAGAAGCTGCGTAACAACATTAATAATGAAGCAAACACACATTCATAATCTTAACTCCTATACCTAACTCCTTTGCCAAGATTCGGTTCAACTTAGGAGACTTATCATCCAGGAGGAACTGGCTTTCACTAACCTCTACTAACAGTGGGCTCTCCTTAACTATACATCTGGTAGCAGCAACAAGACTAAAAAATCTCAATCATACATGACAGGTCGAAGTGTAGTGGTCAGAATGATTAAAGCAAAGCTTATCCACATCAACAGCAGGAAGGCCACAGCACACTCAAGATCTTTCCCTGAAACTGTATCAAATCATCTGTTCAATAACCAGAGTAAAAGAAGATATCCTCAGGGTGAAGTAGTTAAATGGAGTTCAAGACAGGGCTCACAATATCATCATTTATTATTGGCCTTGCCAGAAAAGCACAGAATTATAGCAGTGTCACCATGTAAGGGGGAGAAAACTGCTTTGGGTTTAATCAACTAAACAGATGGGAACGGAAATTTAATAGGCAATTTTCTTTAATATACAAATGACTTAAAAAAAGTCAAATAGGGTACTAATAACAAAGACTATGCACAGTTTCATCACTTACTCTTGGGCTCGCCGGGGAAGCATACAGGTAGCGTCATCTCAGGAGGTAGAGAAAACTGTTTTGGGTTGACGGCAGCAGCAGCCTTAACCAGCGTCAACAACGGAGAGTCAGAGACCTCAAACTCCCGGCCTCCAGAACACACCCGTTTGTCATTACTGTTGTTTTCCTCCTTGTCTTTCCGCTTCATACTCTTGGCACTCTTGTTGGACTTCCCACTTGAAACCGAAGTCCGATCGTCATCAGGCTGGAAACAGACAGATACCATTATGACCATCCTGCTCAATAAAGTTCCCTCAACTGTATTATAGAAGGGGACATGATGCCAAAACAGGAGCAAAAAATACACAAAGGCAGAATTATCATGAGTACCTAGGCAGTAGGGGCCACATCTTTCCACAACTTTTTGTTCAAACTTCTAAATTCCTGGGAGGAAAAAACTGTAACTGTAAATTCAACAATACTTCTTTTAAGGTGTGAAATTAAATAAATAAAAAACTAGAGAAAGAGGGGGGGAGGTGGAGGAAGGTGGTAAGGTTGGGTTACCATAAAATCTATCTATCTATACACTGCCAGATGCCTTAATCCCATAATGGGTGGCCACAAACAAATTGCCTCCATGTCACCCTGTCCCCCACCATTTCACTGTCCTGCTCCCAGCTCACACACCCCCCTCCCTCATATACCTCTCCACTCCATCCCTCCATCTCATCCTTGGCCTCCCCCTCCCTCTCCCCCCCTCAACCTCACTCACATACATTCTCCTTATCAGTCTCTCACTCTCCACATGGCCAATCCACTTCAGTGTGTTTCTCCTAACACTTTCTATCACATCCACATCCACACCACAATGCTCTTTCACTTCCTAATTTGTCAGTCTGTCTCTCCATGTGACTCCACATGCTCCTCTCAAATAACTCATTTCCACTGCTCTCACTCTTGACTTGTGTCCCGTCCCTCCAACAAGGTCCAAGTTTCACTTCCATATGTTAGAGTTGGTATCACAATACTGTCATGCATGCTCACTTCCCTGTTCCTTATCAATGCTTTCAAAGAACCAGCAATGACAGAGACAAGATATGTGAAGGGGGCTGAAGCTGGTTGAAGTGAGTCAAGCAAATAATAAGCATCACTGGCAGAGATTGGATGGAAAGACATGATATGGTTTACAATACTTACACCTGAGACTCGACACTGGTGACACGCCCATCGCCCCATAGGGATGTCTTCTATACTCAATGGTGGATCACTGCAAACAAGCAAGCAATTGCTGTAAAACATGACCTCACATGGATTTGTAAAAATGCACAGGGTAAAATAAAAGGATTCATTCAGGAATACAGTCATGAAGGGGGCAACAGAGAATGCCATTTCATAGCCCTAATTACAAAATACTGTACCTGTTATCTGATCTTATTTGAATACTGCACTACTGTACTTTGCCACATGCCCCGTCAGTTCAACCAGAATAAATAAAGGCAGCCTGGCATTACCCAAAATATTGGGGGAAAGAAAAAAAAAAAAGTGCAGTGGTGTATTTATTTCAGTTTTAAAAAATAACATGGGCTTATCATTTGATCTGATTTAAATACCAGGCACTACTTTGACATATGTCTATCTATCTATAGCCAGATGCCCTAATCCTGCAAAAGGGTGGCCGAAGACAAAACGCCTCCAAGTCGCTCTGTCACCCACCATTTGCCTACCCTCCCCCGACCTCAATTCCCCCTGCCTCACATACCTCTCAACTCCATCCCTCCACCTCATCCTCGGTCTTCCCCTCCCTCTCCCTCCCTCCCTCCACCCCACCTGCATACACCCTCTTAGTCAGTTTATCATTCTTCATTCTCTCCACATGTCCAAACCACCTCAGTGTATTTCTCCTAATCTTCTCAACCACATCCACATCCACCCCACAACCTTCCTTCACTTCTTCATTCGTCAACCTGTCCCTCCATGTCACTCCACATGCTCCTCTCAAGTAACTCATTTCCACTGCTCTCACTCTTGACTTGTTACCCTCTGGCAAGGTCCATGCCTCGCTTCCATACGTCAGGGTAGGGATCATGATACTATCATGAAGTGACTTCTTGACTTCCATACTCACTTCCTTATTTCTCATCACCGCTTTCAATGAACCAACAACCTTCTTTCCCTGCTGTACCCTTTCAAATATTTCATCCTCAAAACTTCCATTCTTACTCATCACACTGCCCAAGTACTTGAATGCACTCACATTCTCCATATCCTCACCATCCAACCTCACTGTGCATTCTGTGACTTTATTCCTCTCAAACATCATAACTTTACTCTTGTTCAGATTGACTTTCAGATTCCTCTTCTTACACACTGTCCCAAATTCATTCACCAAACCTTGCAACTCCCCTTCATCTTCACTCAACAATTCTGTATCATCAGCAAACAACAACACCGGAATCTTCCACATCTCGCCCTCATTCATTAGAGCCACCCTCACATCCACTGCTCTACCTTGCACCTCCTTTACAACCTCATCGTTTTGTTTTTGTTTTTGAAGGCTGCAACATGCTTGCATGCGTCGGCCTTTCTGGATTGGAGCGTGTAGCATTTTATGACCGGATGCCCTTCCTGATGTCTACCAATGACCCTTGGGTGGATTCGATCCTCCGACCCTACGGCCAGAGCGGAGCGTTCTAACAGCCATGGAGACATCACACAACCCTGTTTCAGTCCCACTTTCAGATCAAAGAACTCACTTAGGTCACCATCCACTCACACAGCAGCCCTAGCTCCTATGTACATGCTCTTCACAGCACTCAACAATTTCCCCTCCACTCTATATATTCTTTATACCTTCCACATACCTTGCCTATCTATTCTGTCATAAGCTTTCTCCA
>JAGKTI010004188.1:0-52071 GCA_018397915.1 Birgus latro
GGTGATGGTGATCGTGATGGTGATGAACTACACGGTACTCTGTTCACTTTGACTAAATTTTTTACTCGAACTTGGCCCAGATTTTCGACCTTCTGCAGTTGATTTCACGGTGTACCTCAGTGGCGGGAAAAGACATTGCTACGTCTCTGCATCCTTGTCATAGCACTTTTTCGTGACTAGCACCACGTTTAAGTGTAAATCTGTAGTTACATTTCAAATTTCAGGAAGGAGAGATGACAATTTTAGGGCAAGTTAGTGTAAAAACAGTATAAGCGTAAAATTGCCATCTCTGCATCTTGAATGCCGAGATAAAAAACAAGAAACTAACACTAGAACATTGCTAGTCACGAGGAAGTGCTGTGGAAAAGATGCAGAGCCGTTGTACTGTCTTATTCTGTCCCTCGAGATGCGAGAAATAGGCTGCTAAAGAACAAAAATCTCTGCCAGATAAAAATGAATGAACTATAGTTATTGTAGCCTATATTTAACCCCAAGCTCTGTCTCTCTTTCTATGAGATGGAGGGATGTGGTGAGAGCTATGAGAGAGGACTGTAAGCTGGAGAAAAGGCAGCCTGATGAGGTTGACATGGAGGCGATTTGTCTGTGGTCACGCTTTATGGGCAAGGTATATAGAAGGATATATCTATTTACGTTGCTTATGGGATTAAGACGAGGCCATAGATAAAAAGTCAGCCAGATAATTCAGAACGTATCTCCTGCAGTAAGCTGTATGGGATGAGATCTGTAAATAGCAAGAATATAATTTGAAAAAGACGTCACCCGATTGAAAACCTTAATCATTCTTTAGTACTCATTAATTATTCTGTTTTGGATATTGAAGACTGTTTGTGACTGGTCGATGGCTCAATTAAGGAGAGATTCGTTTATGAGATACTTAATTTGCTAGTGTCAAATAGAGCGAAGTGCGATGAGTTTACTGTACTCTCTTTTCACTGTAATTTACCCTATAACTACCATCTCTCCATCTTGATTAATGAGTTGCAACGAGATTAATACAAGACTGGTGCTAGTCACGAAGAAATGCTATAAAAAAGATGCAGAGTCGCATTACTGTCTTATTCTGCCATTGAACTCGTTAGCTTCCAGGGTTCCTGTGTGAGGGATCTTGCTGGAAGGGTCTTAGTGTACCACCCTCCGCTTACCGGATCATAGTCGTGAAGCTCATAGGTCCGCACCCTGGGGTTCCCTCATATATTAACCCTAGGAAATGCCTAGTTCTGTCATCTTTTGAGAACGCAAGGAGCTAATGGGTTAGAAAAGGTACAGAAAGACGAAAATATAGGCCAGGTTAAGGTAAATAGAGTATATTATAATAAATAATTCTGTTTTCGTATTCTTTCCCTTCTTTGCTCACTGTTATGTGGTTTTGAAATTTAAGTGAAAACAAAGCACAGTATAAGCAAGATTGCCAACATTCCCTTTCCCAAGGGAATGTAAAATGGCCACTGCCCAGTGCAGTACAGTGACCTGTGCATTATGCAAACTGTCGTCTGCTTTATTACATTTATCATTGATTTTTTTGTTGTGGTATATATTTTAGTGGTTGTATCGCTGTTCTCACACAAAAATAATAATCATTATTCGCAAAGTTTAGTGAAAATAATCTCTGACAGGTTGGTAAACAAAGGCGAATATCAGCTGATGCTTCATAGCAGGAGCGATTTTCTCATTTAAAAGAACAATTTGTTCTTGTGTTGTGAGAAAGGAATTCTTTTTGAAAGGTATTTCCGTATAATCTTTGCACAGATCGGTTGACTAAAATGTTTATTGCTGTAAGAGTATTCAGAGTACATAGGCTATAGTTAAAAGGAAGTGGTGGGTGTTGCCTCACACCTACTTCAGCAAATGTAGTTACAGTTGAAGAGTCACACTATCGTGACAGTAAAATAGGATATGAAAACCCACACTGGCAGACGAAGGAGATGTATTACATCTTTTTAGTCTGCTAGTGTGGGTTTTCGTATCCTAAATGTTGTTACTGTTAGTAGTTAGAGTACATGCAGTGTTTGGATGGCTTCTCCATTCCTTTTTTGTTCAGGATTCCAGGGTTTGATCTGCACGATGCCATGGTTAGGTCCAAAGGATACCTATGATGGGTCTATAGACTGTCATTTTCCAGTGTTAAAAATACAGCATGGGCGTTAAATCAAAATTTCCTCAGAAAATGGCATTTTCCTGAGGAAAAGAAGGTTAGAACATACCAAAATACTGTACACAAGAAAATCTTTTTTCATTTGAAAAAGCTGGTTCATGTAAGCATATACTGTATAGGCTACCAGTGATACTTTGGTCAGGACTTTTCAGTTGTGGTTTATAATTTCCCATGTGTTCCTGAACACTTCTTTTTTGTTTATGTATATCAGTGATTATTGTTTATCTGTCTGTCTATCCATCTATTGCTGGACGCCTAAATCCCGTAAAAGCTGGCCACAAACAAATTGCCTCTATGTTGCTCAGTCCAGTGCCATTTCACTGCCTTGCTCCCAGCTCATGCACCCCTCTCTCATATACCTCTCCACTCCAACCCTCCATCTCATCCTTGGCCTCCCCCTCCCTCTCCCCCCCTCCACCTCACTTATATACTCTCTCCTTGTTAGTCGTTCACTCTCCATCCTCTCCACATGGCCAAACCACCTTAGTGTATTTCTCCTAATGCTTTTTATCACATCCACATCCACACCACAATGCTCCTTCACTTTTTCATTTGTTAGTCTGTCTCTCCACATAACTCCACATGCTTCTCTTTCTCTCAAATAATTCATTTCCACTGCTTTCACTCTTGACTTGTGTTCTTCCAACAAGGTCCAAGCCTTACTTCCATACGTTAGAGTTGGTATCACAATACTGTCAAGCAGCAACTTGTTTACTTCCATGCTCACTTCCTTGTTCCATATTACTGCATTCAAAGAACCAGCAACCTTATTTCCCTGTTGTACCCTTTCAAGCACTTCATCCTCTAAACTTCTATCCTCACTCATCACGCTACCCAAGTGCTTAAATGCACTCACATATTCCATTTCCTCCTCATCATCCAGCCTCACTGTACATTCAGTGACATCATTTCTCTCAAAGACCATAACTTTACTCCTCCCTATATTCACCTTTAGACTGTTTCTTACACATACTCCCAGAATTAATTCACCAAGCCTTTCTCTTTCATCTTCACTTAACAATACAGTACAGTATCCTATGCAAACAACAGTACAGGGAGTTTCCAAACACTGCCCTCTATCATTAGGGTCACTCCAACATTCACTGTGTTTGGTAATTATTAAGTGGATTAGGGCATCAGGCTATAGATAGATAGGTAATTGTTTTTCTTATTATTTTTCTGTTTCCTCATTGATGCATTCCTTCTTGTGATTTATGACTGGAGGTGGATTTTGCCAATGGTACCGGGTATGTGTTGATGACTTTTGGACCACCTGAAGTTTTGACAGAATAATGGATAACAAATTTGCCATAGGTGCTTTTAGTTTCATGAGTGTTTTTGTTTGCTGATAGAACTTAGGCTATATGTATTAAAATCCTAGTTTCAGTTGCAGTGTGACTACAAACAAATTGGGGTGAACTGCTGCAGCCAGAGGTTTGTCTGAAGTGTTTTGCCACACTGCCGCCATGGCTGAAGTGGACATATTACAGTTTGCACCGTTCAGTTCAGCAGTCGATGCTGGTTTCTGGCATCACTTCACACAGCTTAAGGTAGGAGATGAATACATTTTCCTTTGTCAGTAGGCCTTCCAATACATTATATGTAATCCTGTCCTTATTTGATATCGGTGTACCGTCCATGGTCACTGCTGTAGCATACTTAGTGTTAAATGAGTTTAATAAAATGGTGGATGAAAATAGGAAATTGTGGGTTGAAGTACATGAATGTATCAAGGAGTAATATTTCTGGGTGAAATGAATGCCAGTGCTGGAGATGAGGAAGATGGGGAAGTTGAGTGGTAGTGTGAAGGGAGAAATTGACTTGTAGACATGGACTGATGTGTGTACCTAAAGTAAACTAATTATTTTTTTTTTTGTTGGTTTAGTCTTTATTGCCACATCAAGAGTGTTGGGGCTTGAGGATAGGGTAGTGAGGGGTGACAGTATTGTAGAGCAGTATATCATCATGGTCATCTTCATAATGCTGCTTTCTACTAAACTGTAAATATGGATAAGAACACGAGCACATACCAATAGTAGTAGAACTGTCGGTGCCCAGGGAAACTGACTGCGTATCACATTAGTCTTGAAAATTCTCAGCCTCTCCCCATAGGCAGACCAGCCGCTTTTTTTTTTTTTTTTTTTCATGTAAAACATTCTTTATAATACCACTGGGATAAGGGACCAGTCCACCAACCACCAGATCAAAGAAAAAAGGGTGCAAACTTTATCATGTGAATGTGAATGTTACAGCTTGATGTCCTACACTTAAGTGAGGAACCACTGCTGGTTGCTGGTAGTTATGTGAACTCTGACCCTTCCGGCCTGCCCTCCCGCCTCAGTGTGGAATATGATGCCCTCAGCAGGTAAGATGACACTTGGTACACCACTGTCTTGTCATTATTGTACAGTCAAGCATTACCATATCAGACAGGCATTATCTGGTCACATAACAGGAGTGGAATAAAATTATCCTTCTCCTCCCTTGAAATCTCCCTTTCTGCATCCTATTGTTATGAAAGAAAATATAGGGTTAGATAGCAGGATATGAAATGAGGGGACAGAGTCCTGTAGCAGCAAAATATCACAACCATACAACTATGGTCTTAGGTGCCTTAAGATCGTACTAGGCATGAAACTGGTGAACCTGCAAGTATCACTGAACTGCCAGACATACAATGGACCAACTTATCTATGTGATTGACTCTGCTGATAATGATAGGCCTAATAAATTGTTTGAAAATTAAGGGGATAGTGGCCCATGATATTTTTTAGGGTGCTGTACACTTACACACATTACATCTTTTTAGAATAACAGGATTACATTATTGCCTTGTATATTTAGTGAACCCTGCTGTATGATTTAGTAGATTATGATTATAATGACTTAAAACCATATACTGTATATAGCTGCTTGTTTCAGGACCACAGCTTCTTCCAGATTATCCTGTTTTGCCCCAGGGATTCTGATCAACACCAATACAGTGGAAGAATTTAGAATCAGAAACAAACAAGATATACTTCAAGCCTCTGCAAAAATCATGTGGGAAGCTATGACTTCCAATTCAGCTTTGGAAAATCCATCTGTCTTGGCTTCATTTGTTGTCTTTACATTTGCAGTGAGTGCCTTTTTGTCTCCTACATTTTGATTTTGTAGACAAAGTTAGTGTAGCCTCAGTAGTAGGCTGCACTTCAGAAGTGTTGATGTTTGATTGGCTGTTCTGTTCAGCTCCCCCCTCCCCCATTTAAACAGAATACATTTTGTAGATAAAGTACAGTGACCACTCCTTATGCATGAGTTTCCTGTAAACAAATTCTCAGTGCGGGATGGGGATAGGGGGTGGAACTACTAGGAATGTTGTAGCTACATACAGAAAAAGCACACCAGGTGTGCAGCGGTGCTGGTCCTTTAATGGGAAAGGGATCCCTGACAGTTGAAACCATCCATGTGGTTAGTTTTTTTCCCACTTTTTTTAAATTTAACACCACTGTCTTATATATGCTTTACTATATTAAGTATACAGTAGGCGCGGAAAGTGTTGACACCATCTTAAAAAAAGAAAACATTCTTGTGGTTAGCAAGGAGAAACAAATAAATTAACACTCACCATTGAATTTAGTATTTACTGGCATTCCCTTTCACCTTTATTATCTTCTTAAGGCGTCTGGGGAGACTGATGGCGTAGTTTTGCAGAACAGACGGACTAAAACTGCTCCATAGCTGCTTGACTGCAGCCTCAAGTTTAGGCAAAGATGATGTGTCCATACTACGCAGCTGCCGCTTCATGTGCGCCCATAAATTCTCAATGGGATTGATATCTGGGCTGTTTCCGGGCCAATCTCGAATAAAGGGAACCTCACAGTCTGTTAGCCACTGTTTCACTGACTTTGCAACATGTGCAGGGGCAGAATCTTGCATAAATACTCTTGCCTTGGTTTTATCAAAAGAGTCACTTAAAACATCACATAAGAGCTCCAAATAATTGTTCTGGTTCACTTTTTCATTTGCAGGTAGAATTACCAACCTACCAACACCATAATATGTAAAGCAGCCCCAAGCCATGAGTGAGGCTGGGTATTTAACAAACTTGGAAGTGTACTTAGGATCCAGGGGGTCACTGCCTGGTTTGCGGTACACTCGTGATGAAGGGGTACCAGTGACAGTAAATGTTGACTCATCACTCCAAAGCACAGTTTTCCATTGCTCCTCACTCCAGGCAAGATATTTCTTACAAAAATTTACTCTCTTTTTCTTCTGAAGTGCAGTTAGCAGTGGTTTTTTACGAGCACAAAAACTCCTGTAGCCCAGATCGTCATGCAACAGTTGCTGCACACTTCTGACAGACACATCTGCCAGCAACTGTGGGTTCTTTTCTTTTAAATCCCGTGCTGTTAGCCTTGGATCCTTGCTAACTTGCCTTGAGATCAGCTGACGGGTCCTGAAGGTTGTCTTACGAGGTCTCCCAGGCTTGGGAAGTGGAGTGGGAGGAATGGCCTCCCCACTGTCCTTGAACCGCTTCACCAGTCTCTGCACTGTCCTCAGTCTAACACCATCTGATTTGCAATAAATGGGAGTTTGTGGCCAGCTTTGTATAAAGTAATCACTTCCACACGTTTGTCCTTGCTTGTGGTTACTTTAGGCATGATGAGAATGTGGTAGGTAACCAAATAACTGTGTTATTTGAGTCAAAACATGCCCTCGTGGTGCATCACACACAGAGACAATCCTCCTCCTGTGGCTGCCCAAACATTACTGAGCCTGCTCCTGTGGTGCCAGACCTATCAAGCAGGGATGCCAGCTCCCGTTGAAAAAGCGTCAGCTCATTTCGCATCACAGGGGAGGGTAGTATTGACCCTACTTCACTTAATGCGAAAAAGAATGATGTCGGCAAAAAAACATCAGTACTTTCCGCGCCTACTGTATTTGTAAATTTCAGGCCTCCCCTTCCATCACCATACCAAACATTAAATCCTTTCACCCTGGGGACATTTTTTTTCCTCCATTTTCTTGTCATCTGCTGACTGTTTTATTCAGCCTTGGGGAGTGTTTTTAAATTGTGAGAGTTAGTTACAGCCTTAATAAGCCTGTTTAACACAAGAAGCCTTTCCTTAGGTAAGTGGTAACTTCCGTTAGCACCAAGCATAGGTTAAAAAGGATGTCGCCCAGAATCAAGGGGTTAAAGTTGTTTTATTAGTAGGATGATTAATTATACCCTTTCTTCACATAAAGTTGTGTGAGATTCAGTATAAAATTGTTTTGAAACCAGAAATGTGTAGCCTACTTTTGTTAGAAATTTTAATTTTAGCCACTCAGTCACGAACCAGAAGTGTGTCTCACCCAGAGTTCTTTCACTTGAAGCAGCACATTGCCTACACACAGAGTGAGACTAGGGCAGTATATTGGTGAGAGAGGAGAAGAAAATGAGAGAGGTTTGCAAAGTTCAGGCAGCCAGAAGGTAGTTCTGTCATGGCCATTCCTTGTTTGGGAATTTGCAAGAGGGAGCAAGGTGTCACGAGATGATGATGGTGATGTTATCCTGACAGTGATGATGATGGTGATGACTGACTATTTCCCCACAATCTAAGTACAGTAACTTACATCATGTGTGCAAGATGACTTTATTCAGCTTAGGAAATGTCCCCAAGTTTTGAATGATTTAATTTAGAGTATACCTAACTCGTCCACTTTGCTGCATCTCTCTAGAGCTAAATAAAGTTAATCGACAACAGGAAGAATAAAATACAAAATACTGTATCGGGAAATAGGATATTGATGATGGTGGTGATTTCCAGGACTTGAAGAAATACCACTACTACTATTGGTTTGCATTTCCTGCCTTCGCATTACCCAAGCCATTCTGCTTAGTCAGGCCCCCTCAGAATGTCGCTGCTGAATTTACTGCTGAACAGGTGAGTGAAGTTTTGTTGATGAAGTATAGATGTTTCTCATTTAATATGGTTTTGTTATGGGTACTGTACATGATGGGTTAGTGATTTAGCCTGTTTTGCTACAGTTGGTGCATGTAGGTATTTAATTTAGGCTAACTTTAAATGATTATGTTTAACTGAAATACTATAATAGGTTTGTTTTCATCTGACAGAACTGGGCCATTCTTAAAACTTCGGTATTGTATAATGATTGCATGAAGTTTGTTGAGCCTTAGTATGAGGTAAGAAAGAGTGTCCTTGGTTACCAAACATGTCCACCTCTTCACCTGACTACATTTTTTTTTTTTAAATAATGTGTTCGACTCTGGGCATAGGCTTCACAGCCTGCTATCAAGGCCCAGCAGTCCTCCTATATACCAAACACCTTTATTTGGATCAACAGAACTGAAAAGGTTTAGATATCTTTGTCAGGATAGACTAAACATGCAGTAGTATTCATAGTCTTCAGAAGCTGTTCAGACAGTCTCAAGTAGCCTTTTCTGTACTGTTTTTACACCTGGAAATTTTTATTATTGGCACATTGACACCTCACATTTTGGCTACGTTGAGAGAAAGCCCAGTAGTCAAAGTGGTTGAGGTCCAGTCTGTATCCTTGAGAGAGGAGTGGAAGAATATAAGTCAGTCACGTACTGTAAATGTTCTAGACAAAAGTAGACTAGCCACAGGGCTCTACATCTTGGAAAGCCTAACATGAGATTGTGTGTTGTTGTTGTTATTTTGATTATTATGCTGTTGATGAGTTAACACTTAATTATCACTTCAAGTTGATTTTAAATATATTGTCGTTGCAATGAACATTTTTTTTAGTATGTAGGCAATTCTCTCTGAAAGATATCAATTTGTTATGCTTGTGAAGTCAAATAATTTTTTATGCTTTCATTCAGCCATGAATCACACTTTCTCACTACATTGAGCTCATATTCATTTAATTGCTGTGTTTCCTATCTTTCACTCTCATCTTAAACGTCAAGACCAACTTGCCTAGCCCCGGGCTCCTATGGTCCTCTGTGGGGCGACATAGGATTGGATGATGGATGGATGCTTCCTATTTTTTCAACTGTGTTTTTCCTCTGCGTATTTCCCTCTCCCTTTGTCCACCATGCTTCTTTTAGTTATACTTTGCTTACCACAATCATATGTTCCCCCTGATAGGGTTCTGTTTTCCTCTCTGATAGGATTCTGGTTTCCTCTCCTGATTTTATTTTATTTTATTTTATTTTATTTTTTTACCTCCCCATTCTTTATCATATCATTTTTACTTTTTCTGTTTTCACTTCCAATTTTCATAGTGACCTTGTTTTCTATTTCACAGGTGTCATCACTGATAGAAGCATATATAGGTCGTGATAGTGACACCAGTAGTGGATTTTTCACCATAATTCGGGACAATAAAGACTTCAGCATGACACACCTTCAAGACTACCAGCGCTTGAGGACAGAAGCTGATGGGGTAAGGTTAGTATAGTTCATACACTTAGCCCCTTCAACTTTTTTTTTTTTTTTTTTTTTTTTGTTGATAATCCGGCTAATGTGAGATTCCAGTTAACACTTGCTGAACTAAAGGGAATGTCTCACCTTTGAGTGTTTAAGATCATATGATATTAATTGATTCTACCTAGTGGAGTTTTAAATATAATTACAGTACAGGTACAGTACTCTTTGGACTTAATGATTCATGTGTATATATTACACTTCATTGGAGTTAGGAAGATACAGAGATTTAGCATTATGCAGTCATCAGATAAGCAGTGAATGCAACAGTCAGTACATATTAATGAGTATCATTGAAGAAATGAATGAAAAATTATAGGCCTAATGTTTCTTTTTCACCCTTTCTTTGTCCATATCTGTTTTATATGAAGTGAAACACTGATCCTTACATCATGTGCAAAGTTTCCTGCAGACCATGGCTTAGTCACAGTACAGATAAATGTATAATTTAATAAGCTACAGAACAGTAGTGAGTAGTGAGTTGCAGTGTTTGCATCACTGAAAATGTTTGTAACACTTTATTGCTGACTGAATCACCTATATTTTCAAACGTTGTTTTTCAGTGAAAGAGATATCATATTGTGGAGTTTCTGGCTGAATGTGATGGTACAGTACAGTCAGTTTAAATGTAATGGTAAATAAATGAGCTTTACTGTAGATTTTTTTTTTTTTTCATTGTGGCAGCTCTTCATGCTACATGATCTCAGGTAGCATCTGTGTTGAACCCTTTAACCTACAAAATGGCCAAGGGAAAGGATAGTAATGGTGCCATAGATAGTGTAGCATGGAGGACTCCTGTCAGGTAAACAAGACGGAAGCAAAGCCTTGCAAAATTAAGCAAACTGCAGAAAAAACATGAGATCTCTCTGTATACATGTACAAGTACTGTAGGTGACTGACTGACTAAGCTAAGTCTTGTGTGTAACTTGCAAGGTGCAGGGTGCTAGTTGCTGCTAGCGTGTGAAATTTCAAGGTAACTACAGAAAGTCTCCATTATGTCATGTGTTGCATTTTTTGGTATCCTTGTTTGTAATGAAGTATGTAATTTGCCAAAAATTTCCCCAAATACAACACAGTTTGTGTGGAGAAGCTGATATTTTAGAACACATAATGGACATAAAACAAGGACTTAAAGTATGGTATTTTATATGGTTACAGTCACTGGTTCAAAATGTTAAGATTGTATTGGATGCTGAACAGTATTTAATGGTCTGGAAAGTGTTAAAAGTGTTGTTTAATTGTCAGAGTGTTCTTATTGTAGTCTGTTTATGTTCAGCTCACTGAAGAGACCCTTAGGATTGCAGTGGTTGGAAACAGTATACAGTAGCTCCCCCTCTGAGTTTAATAATACTGTTTTGTAATAGCAGGGGTAATATTTAAATAGCAGTCTATGTATTGAAGGGGTTAATTTTGTGGAGTGAGGTTGCCTAATTTCAGGTACCTACATCTTAAAAGGGTATTATGGGGCTCACAGTTACTGATAATAGTACACAAAGTCTTTGTTATATGTTGCTTTTATATATATACATGGTATATGTATGGATATATGTAATATGCATTTTTGTTTTATTACAGACAGATAGAGAAATCTACCTAGGCTTCTCGGACCCAAGCACACTTCCCCAGAACCCTGGTTGGCCACTGAGGAACCTTCTTACTTTGGTTACTCTCAAATGGTAGGTCCACCCAAGATAAGCTTATTTAGTGTTTGTTGCTTCTCACTTAAAGTTATGTAAATTTCTTCCATCCTACGATGTATTTTAAAATTTGTGCTCAGTGTCTCAAGATTATTTTTAATATTTCTGAAGAGCCTTATTTGCAATGAAATTTCTTTTAATTTAACTAACTGTACTGATATTCATATCCTAGGGGCAGCGAGTTTACACGCCACAAGGTGATTTGCCTGAGAGTGCGGACAAGGAATGCCCAGAAAGATGGGTCTCATAGCCTGGTGGTTGAGGTGGACCTGAAGGATGTGGTAGGGTGTGTTAGTGCCTCACACATCCCACCTGTCCTGGGCTGGGAGAAGAATGAGAGGGGGAAAATGGGTCCACGCATGGTTAACTTGTCTGCTAACATGGATCCAACAAAGTGAGTGCACTGCAGGTGCTCTTGCAACTAAATGAATGGAACAGCTGCCGTAATGATTATGAATGGAATAAGAATGTTGATGCTGATAATGATACTAATAACAATGATGATGAGGGATGAAGAAGGTCAGAGTGTCGCTGCTGATAACGAAGTAATAATAATATTGATGATGATGAACGTGTGTGTGGTGCAGGCTTGCGTCATGTGCAGTGGACCTAAACTTGAAGCTGATGCGTTGGCGTGTGGCCCCACAGCTGAACCTGGATGTAGTGAAGGAAACACGATGCCTCCTACTTGGTGCCGGCACACTGGGATGTTCCGTGGCTCGATGTCTATTAGTAAGGCTTAATAATCTAAATGTCTGTCTGTCTGTCTGCCTGTCTAATTATGTATCTGTATGTCTATCAACCTATCTATCTGTTTTGCTGTGTGTCTGTCAGTAACTTATCTTAATCCTAGATTGGTCATGAATTATGATACCTTTGTGTCATCCTCTCCTCCATCTCACACCACTAGTATTAATATATATCTATCCAGTCCCTACAATTCATCCTTAGCCTAAGCTCTGCATATTATGTCATCATCATTATTATCATCCTGACTTTTTTTCAGGATGAAGTAGGGTCCTTAGAGCAAGAAACAACTTGGTATAGGGAGAACTAATTACCAGCATGCCTAGTTAAATGGACCACTCTCATTCATTCACTGTTCAAGCCTTCTGAATCCTTACAAGCATGAGTTCCTTCACTTATGCACACCACATTACCTGTCAGCTAGAGTTATTCTGATGATTATCATGCTGCCTGTTAAAAACAGTAGTGCCATATCTTTGCCATTTACTCCTCTAACCAGGTCAGTCCCCTGTCAATTACCTACTCTTAACTAACATAGTTCTGTTTTTCACACACTTATTTTACCATTTGTAGCCTCCTTTCTGGCCTACCATGCAATAAGTACGTTGGGGACAGAAGTTTGCCTCATATTTCACCTTTTCTGCTTCTCAGTTCCTTCACTGGCTAGAGTGATATTTCTAAAC
Source organism: Birgus latro (assembly GCA_018397915.1). NCBI lineage: Eukaryota > Metazoa > Arthropoda > Malacostraca > Decapoda > Coenobitidae > Birgus > Birgus latro. Next base: position 12,740 of record JAGKTI010004188.1, read on the forward strand.
TGAGAGAGGCTTGATATAATTTTCTGTCCATAGTTGATTCTTCATGATATGATGAATCAGGGAGGAAGTGATAGACATATCCAAAGTGCACACTAGACAGTGTGGAATAGTAGATGAACTTTTGTCCTTGGTTGTACAAGTATACACATTTGTATCTGTAGTACAGTAAATCTTCAGTTTAATGGATATTGGAAACTAAGGATTTAGCAAACAGACATTATTAACAGACAACCCTTCCTATCAAAAGTCCATTAATATCAAGGGTTCTCTGTACCTACATTTTAATGTAATTTTCATTTTCAGATTCCCAAAGGGATAGCAAGTTTATTTTCCTTTTACAAATGTATTTGTAATTGGGTTTCAAGAATACTTTGTGTTATACCCTTTTAAGAAGTTATGATAAAAAACTGGACTATGATTGTATAACCTTATGCCGCTCCAACCTGAAAGGGATAATATGGGATTGGCTGTTGCCATTTAATATAAATTTTCAAAGTTTTCTCCTTTTCACAGGGCTGGGGAGTGCAGACCATAACACTTGTAGACAATGGAAAGGTTTCTTACAGCAATCCAGTCAGACAGAACCTCTTCACCTTTGAGGACTGTCTTTCTGGAGGGAAACATAAGGCAACTGCAGCTGCTGAGGCACTGAAGCAGATATACCCTAAAGTGGTAAGTGATGATACACTCTTACCCGAGTTAGAGTTGAGAATGTTATCTGGTATATTTTAAATGTCTTAATGAAAATGACATAGGGACATTTTATTAGACTTCAGATTGCAAAGGAGATGGCAGACCCCACATTTTCTGTCATTTTTTAAACACATGATGGTAAATATAAAAGTGGAATGTCATCTAACCATTATCAGTCCTCACAGGTGTGATAAAATTCACCATTATAGATTAGGGGCTTGCCTGTAATGTCATATACAGTATTAAGTTTTAATATTATGGCTGATAAAGTTTTTTCTTGCAGAACAGCCGTGGTGTAGTACTGAGTATACCTATGCCAGGCCACAGGGTTGGAGAGAGCCTGGTATCACAGGTGCATGAAGATGTGGCAACACTGGAGAATTTGGTGGCAGAGCATGATGCTGTCTTTCTCCTGATGGACAGTCGAGAGAGCAGGTGGTTGCCAACACTTCTTGGGACAGCAAATGATAAGGTACACAAAGCACACCTCACAAACAGTCTGTTACTGTATGCCCTTACTGTTATGCAGCTCTGTCCCAACACACCTACTCTGCTGTACACCTCTTTCTCACAACACAATTATTCAACATAACCTCAACAAATGATGTCTTGAGGCACCCAGCTGAAGTGACAGGTTTCTTACAATTGACAGGGTCTATGTCCAGAGGAGTATGAGGCCACAACAACAAAGAATTTGCTTGTAAAGTGGAGCCAGAAATATTAAAGGCATGAATGATGAGTGAATGGATGTTGTGGTGCTTGTCATTGGGCAGTCAGATGAATGTGTTCCTACTTTTATGGATGTTTCTCCTATTTCTGGGTCCTGCCCACCTCATCTGTTAGTGGGAGGTAGGGTTGGGTAGACCTTCTATAAGTTTGATATGTTTTCGAAAATAACGCATCTTTTTGCATGTACAGTATTTGGTAGTGTAATTTTGGGGAACTGGCAAATCAGCTGTATAGCTGATAGCAATGGAATTTTAATTTTCTTCATCCCAGGTTCATTTTTATTTGGCTGACATCAGGCACTTTCATTTCCCTGGGATTTAATCATCAGCACCTGAGAGAGATAATACTGTACTGACTATTACCGGTAACCTTCTTACAGCATGAACAGCTCTTAACATTTTATTTTAGTCAGTGCTGGATTATTTTATTCAGCCAAGACTAAATCTTAGGAGCTAGAGAGACAATATTCAGTTTATGTGTTACTGTATTTAGAGAGGACTTAGTAGCAAAAAAGAAACAAAAAAGACAGATTGTAATTAGGAATCCATGTACAGGTATATTTCTCTCTCGTGCAGCTGGTGCTTACAGCAGCACTGGGCTTTGACTCCTTCTTGGTGATGCGGCATGGCTACAGAAGTGAGCCAGAACTGAAAGACTCACACAACACAGTCCCACACAACATTCCTCGTGGACCCATCCCAGGGCATATGCTGGGCTGCTACTTCTGCAATGATGTGGTGGCTCCAGGGGATGTAAGTTATATTATTACAGAAGCTTTGGTTACCCATTTTGTTTGATTCAGCCCTCTTCCAGATTATTTTATTCCTGCTAAAAATGACACATCCCCACACAACATTCTGCATGAAACCATTTCAGGACATATGCTGGCATACTGTCTCTTTATTGGTGTGGTGCCATAGGAGCATGTAAGTTATTTTATTACATAGCCACAAGTAACCATTTCCCTACAGTGACATCCATTTTGTCATATACAAGCTGCTGCCCGAACAGGGTATATTATTGGTTGTTGCATCCTCCACAATGGACATAACATGGAGCCAGTAGTAGCTGCAGGTACAATATATACTTTTTTGGAAGGTCATTCTGAATATCAGTGCTCTTTTTGAGAAGGTTCCTGAAGAGTCATAGTATAACAAGTTCTCACTGTGTGTCAAGGATGTGTTCCAAAAAATCAGCATTTGATGGAAATTGGTAAATCAGCTTTGTAGATAAAGCAATATTTGTATTTTAATGTGAACTTAATTGGAATAATTGGACATTAAAAAATGCAGTGTAAAATGAGGATTTCTTTTCTCAGATCCTTATTCTTTACTGCCCCATCAAGAGCCTAGAGGCTGAGGGTTAGGCTTCTTGGACAAAGAATTTAAAGTGAGGATGACCAGTCACTGATTATGTGAGCATTAAAGGTAGGGCCACATCCCGTTGGATTACCATAAACCACTAGACTACCAAGCATCCACTTCTTGGTTCTGTGATATTAAATGGTATTAATACAGGAAATTCTTCCCTGAAGATAGCATTACATCAAGTGTAAATAGTGGACGAAGATAGCATTACATCAGGTGTAAATAGTGGATACCCCAACTACTGTCAGCAGTACAGTTTTTTTTTATTTTTTTATAAGCTACCACCAGATGATTTTATTCAATCCATCCATCCATCATCTGATCATATGTTGCCCCACAGAGGAGCCCAGGGCTAGGCAAGTTGGTCCTGACATTTAAGATGAGAGTGACCAGCCTCACTCATCCCTTAGTGGCATTACGTGAGCAATAAACCCCAACCATCCCTTGGATATAAACCTTCGCCGGCTCAATCATAAGAAAAACCTATTGTATTAAAGATGCTGGTGTGTTGAAAAGATATGTGAGTAGGTGTTCACATAATATGAATTCTTGTGCAGGTGAAATACTTCTTTCCTTGAAATAACCTTAACTTCATTGTGATGATGTCCTCTCTGTTTTATCCCTACTACCACCAGATGATTTGTTTCAGTTTAGAAGAGATGTCGTGTTGGAAAAGTGTGAGAAAGAAACTCCAGTAATCTTTTTCTTCCAAGAGGCCTTCCCTTATTTAAATAGAATATTGTGGCAATAATGAGAATTAAAAGTGTAGAAGGCATCAGTTTTTATGATAAATTCTAAATCACATGACAAAAATGGGACATTTGGGGATTTTTATTATTGCTTTGACTGCATTTTGTAATGTAGAATGTAGACTAAGCAAATCTAACAACCATAGACATTCTACCAATCCTTTTTATGCCCCATCCGGAAGATTTATTTTTTTCTCTGAATGATTAGAGGACTGTGACTCAATCCAGGGACCATACAATTTATGTCTCTCATGTCACTTGCCATGCAGTTGTAGGGATCTGCTTTCCCTCTCATGGTACAGTACATTCAGTTTTCAGTCAAAGCCAGGAAACTGGAGTAGGCGGAGTAGTATCGTGAAATAAATTTACATGAGTCATGCTTTTAGTTCATGATATTAGAGATTAAAAGCATTTAAAAAACACTCATTTCTGACTTCAAAACAATCTTACAGTGAATCACAAGTAGCTTCAAAGTGAAGGTTGGGCATTACAATAATTCATCAACAACTAAGTACCATCCATCCATCCATCATCCAATCCTACATTGCCCTATGTGGAGCCTAGGAGCCCAGGGCTAGGCAAGTTGGTCCTGACATTTAAGATGAGAGTGAAACTAAGTACCAAAAGAAATTTAAGTGAAAAAATTTTGAACAGTGATTTTTGCTGTGAAAGTGTTCAGCATACAGATGTTAATGTCATTGCAAAATGTCACTTTGGAATGTACGGTATATTAATGTGTGCGTGCGTTGTTACAGTCACTGCAGGATCGCACCCTAGACCAACAGTGTACTGTGACTCGACCTGGTGTTTCATATCTTGCAGCAGCCCATGCCACCGAACTCCTCATCTCTCTCCTTCAGCACCCTGATAGGTACAGCCTCAGTCTCCTGCCTTCTGTACTCATACTTCCCTTCCTCACTCCTACCTTTCCGCACTCTTACCTCCCTCTGTTCTCTCCCATCCCCCCTTATCCCTATCCTACCCCCCCACTCATACCTACTTCACTCTTACCTCCCTCCCTTCACGATCAAGAGTCATACTTTTTTCAGTTATGTTACAATTTATAAATTGAGGAGAGAATGGATGTGTGACCCATTTTTTTTGATACCTCTACATCCTTGATACTTTTGCTTTTGTACTTTTGAATCCTACACCATTTTACGGTGGGAATTAGGTTAATAATGATATTTTCCCTGCAGAGGTCTGGCAGAGGCTGGTGTGAGTGAGGGTAGGGGACTGAAGGAGGGTGTGCTTGGTGCAGTACCACATTCCTTGCGTGGTTTTCTCGGCACACACCAGCTCCTTACACCAGCAACTACTGCCTTTAAGCAGTGTCCCGCATGCTGCACCAATGTAGGTCCTTTTGTTAGTTGTACTTAGTGAATGAAAAGTAATTCTGTATTACAATATTAAAATATTGGTTATCCAAAAGCAAAGGAGATAGTGAAGCAGTACATTCTTTCTTAGCATGTATTTTGTATAATCCTAACTTTTTATTGTAGGCACCAGTGTTGTTCACACACCCTTGTGTAACCCCAGAGGTATATTTTAGCCACAGAATGAGATAAATTGTACTGTATTTCTGTATTTACAGTGGTTCAGTTGTTGGAAATCATAAGCAGAGTTATTGACAAGCCTTGCACACATAGATTCAGTCCTCATTAGGTGACTGGAGGTTTTTATTATCCTTACATCTCAGTCCCTTATAAATTCATTAGCTCCCATATATTCCATACCTTTCTGTCACAGTTATTTACCATAATCATCCATTATATTCTTGACCTATCATGCCTGCTCCCATCACCATGTTGGTTATATGTATTTCCTCATTTTCTCGCAGGTGATATCAGCTTATAAAAAGGAAGGCTTTGACTTTCTGCTGAAGGTGTTCAACTCAGCAACATACCTTGAAGAGGTTTCAGGATTGAGCTCCCTGCAGCACTGTGTGGATGACTCCCAGGTACCAGTAATTGCTTGTGGGAATTACACCAAGACAGACAAACAGATAGAGACAGACAGACAGATGCACCAATACAACAGAGAGAGTGAATCTAAAGGGAGAGAATGATAAGAGGAGAGTTGATGCAACAGCAAGCCTTTGAAAGGGAGGCAATGCTAAGAGGAGACGATACAGCAGTAAGCCTTTGACTCCAACCTGTTGAGCAGTGCTGTTGGTAAGCCTCCTGCACATGAGAGCTGTTTACACAGGGGCAAATAAGACCCCTGTACAAAGTCAGCAACTGAGTTGAGTTATAGAATGGATGGAGTTGATTCAGCGCACATAACTTACATGAAGTTCTTTTTACTTGTAATGTTTTTCCAAGGCTGATAATAAGAAAATGCACCAAGGATAGGGACAGATGATGAAACACTGCTTGATGGTAAGAGGATAGTCATTTGGAAGACTGTGTCAAGTTGCAAGACAGAGGAACTGAATATTTTAGGCAGTAAAAGTGGCAGGGTTTCATTTGCCCCAGTCAGAAATGAGGCAAACCAAAGTCAGGTGTCCCAAAGCCACATCCCATGTAGTTTGTGATGAATGCTGTGATATAGGATGGAAAAGCGAAGGGTGTAGTCAACAGTACCATTTTTCTTTTCAAGGTAAATTATTATTATTGTGGTAATTTTGCATTAGAGCGGTTGATGACTCTTTGAAGGAAAATTAGTAATTTGTGTTCATACAGTATTCTTAAATAATATGTTGATGTAACCTTCATTAATTCCTGCACTGTGTGAGGGAGTTTCGTAAGTGGAATAAAATAATTTAATATGGGAAAAAAGGAACTGATTCCAAAGTTCATTTAGGGTGACTCCTAGTCCCTCCTCCTCTCACCATTGAATGTAGTCTTCATTGTACTGAACTGTATGAATTATATGTATTCCTCTTTGCACCTTGGTCACCACTTAATAAGAGCACAGTTGCTTATCTTGTTCTGTGTTTTCAGATTTGGGAGCTGAGTGATGAAGAAGGAGAGTAAGGAGAACTGTAGAGGAGGTGGAGTGAAGAGAGCAGTTGGATGAGATGGTAATTAGCTTTATCGTATTGAAATATGAGGATGAAGTAGGAGAGAGGTTGTGGTTAGGTTTTGTGCAAGCTAGATGAGGAACAGGATTGGGGTTTGGAAGGATCTGAGGTTAGGCTGCCTTACTCCAAGTTATTCAACCCATAGGAGCTGCCCAGTGTCTGTTTATGCGGTAGAAAACGTCTGACCTCCGTTAGATTTGAACTGTGACAGCTCGTATATCATCAAATGTAGTGGTCTTTCCAAGTCTTTTATTTACTGGTACTGTACTTGAATGTTCATTTCATGCACCTCAGATAGAAACAGCAGAATATATATATCATTATTGAAAGTACTGCTTTCTCATGCTTGCATACTTCATAGTATATGTATTAGATCTTTCAAGTAGTGACTGCACATGTATAATTTTTTACAACTATGCATTCTTTTTCAGATGCCTGGTTGTCTGAAGTTCCAGCCAGGATGAATGTCAGGTGCTGTACACAGTATTTTGAATTCCAAAGGGGAAACTGGAGATTTTTTAATTATGTCATACCACCAGTGGCATAGGCTGGTTATGGTAGCTAACCTCAAATGCTGTAGAACAGAAATTTTAACTTTTCCAAGTCATTCCATACTTTTGCCAGAATATCTTTGATCTCCCCCCCTTCCCCAGACTCGCATAGGTGGGAATTTCTCCCCTTTGAAAGTTGTTATAAATAACTCTAGTTTAGATTCTAAAGTTATTCACCTCCATTTAGTGGTACTTTTCAACATGTAATGGCAAGAGATCTAGTAGTAATTTGGATTTTTTTTTCTTCAAAATTTGGGCATATTTTAGAGATTATGCACGACAGTTATTTGAAGAACACAATTCCCAACCTTAGAGTTAAAAAGCACACATTAAAAGCCAAAAAGCATATGACCATAAAATAGATCTATCACCTACACATCAAAAATGCTATGCTGTCCATTTTGGCCTTATCTGATTACTCTCTCCCTGGATTGTCCAAATTTTCCCCCAGGGGGAATACCCCTCCTCCCCATCCCTCAATTTGGAACTTCTGTTCTGTTCTAGACTGTGGTAGCATTGCCTTGGTCCTTACACCCCACAAGGGACTCTCAGTTATGGTTTTCTTGATGAATAAGGTATTTGCAATGTTTTTAGATATGGTTATAGGTAAAATATTGAAAATGTTCAAAGCCTGTATTCTTAAAAGGAAACAAAATCTTCTTTTCACTTTTTTTTTTTTTTTTTTTATAAATCAGTGATGTCACTTTTTAGCTGCAAGTGATGTTACGTGTTAGCTAATGGTGACGTCACCTTTCACCCTCGCATCAGTCAGTCAGCACGTATCTTTTTAGCATTTGCCATTTTCATTGCCTGTAATCAGATAAATATTTTATATTCTAGAATTTGTTAAACTGGGAAGAAAATGGACTTTCAGTTGCATGTCGTATTATGGGGAGTTTGAAAATTTGCTCTCATCTTAAATGTCAGGACCAACTTGCCTAGCCCCGGGCTCCTACGCTCCTCTGTGGGGTGACATAGGATTGGATGATGGATGGATGGATGAAAATTTGCTCCTACCGTGTTGTAACCACACAACAATATTGTGTTTGTTGTAAAGATATATGGTAATAGTTTTGGTATATCATATCTTTTAGATTATATTCTGGTATGTTTTCTTATATATTGCAAGCCAAATACATTAGTTATTCCAAATAGGTTTTTCAAGTAGCACTGCCATATTTTACAAACCATAGTTTATGTGACAACATAAGCTAATAGGACATATTTTTTTTTTTCTCTGTTACTAATGTTACTCATCAGGAGAGCTCATACCTATATCCACAGCCCCATCAATCCAGTGACATATCTTTTTTTTGCTCCTGCTGACTTCAGATAATTTTGTTCAGCATAGGAAGGACTTACCAAACTTGAGGGGTTAGATATACCCTTCATAACAAAGAAATATCTCAAGGAATGAATATGACTGACTGTGGAGATAGCAACAATATCCCCCCCACCTTGCCCCTCCCCCCCCCAAAAAAAAAAAGGATTGAATGGCTTACTAGAATGATTGCAGATGTTTGGGGAAACCCAAAATTTCTGACCATTTTTAAAACCCTTGATGAGTGTAAATTATATTTATCCTAGTGTTTATAATGTGATATACAGGCTAATTGCATGTATTCTTGGTCCAAAAAGTATCGGTGCACACTTGACACACTAGAGTCTACCACAGGCGATGGCTACTTCAGAAACCTCGATAAATCCCCTTACGCTGGTAAACATGCTTTCATAAGGAGGCACTGTTTTGAATGCTGATCATTTCAGATATCACTGTAGCCCTCCTGTGTGATATGTTTTTGAGCTCTTGTACTGTAATACCCACTGCTGTTGCAAAAATGAGAGCCACAAACTGGGGTCTTGCATACACCCACACATACACTTGCTCAGTTTAACCCTTTGATTCTGATGATGTCTTTATTTACACTGTTCTTGCTACCTCCAGATAATTTTATTCAACTCGAGAGGATTATGTAGACACGAAGAGGTTAGCAATGGCCATATCTAATCCCAATCCCTCGTTCTAATAGTGTACTCAGAGCTCAATAAATCCACCTGAGGAAAGCAAGAATAAAATAGCATATCCATCATCAAATTGAAGGGGTTAAGAATCTGTTAAACTTTGCACCAGCGAACTTGTTTGTTGAGTTGCAGTCTCTCAGCCACTATACGAGACTCATGGAAGCTCAGTCAGAAAGTCAGAAACTAAAATATGAACGTACAGTGTGACAGACCACTATTTTATTAGTAAGAAGAAAACTCTGTTTTAATCAGATGCCTTAATCCTGGAAGGGATAGCCACAAATGAATCACCACCTCACCATATCCTCTACCATCAGGCTGCCCACTCTCCAATTTACATTCACCTCTGTCGTGTATCTTTCTACCAATTAGAAGTAACTGTTTGGTGAAGGTGTGACAAGCTGGCTGGTGTAAGTGTACAAAAGTCAGTTGATGAGTCACCTTCTGAATGTGTCAGTATTGCACATCAAAGGTTTGTTTCAAGGATGAAAAATGTTCCTCACACTGTGTAGAACATATTCAACCTATTCATCCTAGATTGATAATTTATTTATTTATTTATTTGTCCCACTGATTTTTTTTTTTTTTTTTTAATTGTCCCAGCTCCTGACAATTTTATATTGCTTAGGATAGGCCTACCCAGCTGGAGGGGTCAAATACAGCCTTACAAAACCCCTTCAGTGTGCAATAAGCCTTTTCTGAGTTGAATGATATTGTCTGGTAAAAAGAAAAAAGACCCAAGGATGCAAGGATATAAGAATTATAAATCCCCAATACTCTGAAGAAATATGTGGTGTTAAAAGAAGATGGACAGTTGAAAAAATTATCCAAGTATGCCCCATAATGCACATGATGCCAGATTACCATATGAAAGCAATAATCTGTTGCCCCCCAAAATGTAAAATTTGTTGCTTAAAACATATACTGTAAATGATAAGAGAACTTTGTTTCACAGAATATCTGTTACAGAAGAACAGTATATAACTTTTTTTTTTTTCCTGATCACATCACTGTTTAGTACTGAGTAAACAAATGCCACATAATGTGATGATGAATATGAATTCCTAATTTTTTGTGTATTGTTAGTTGAACCACAGATCGGCTTAAATATTAAATGGATACAAATTTAGTTTTTTAGTGCTTCAGTTTGTTAGGCCCTGCTATGATTATGTTACATTCTTAAATACAGACAGGTATTGTATAATAATTATTAGGCATTATTATTGTCTGGCAGTGAAAAGAGAAAGTACAGTACAGTAGACCCACAGATTCCACAAAACATAATTTACATATTAATAAGGTATAAGCCTCAGCCCCAGATCCGAGACAAGTCTTGGGGGAGCGATAGGGTTTTGAGGCCCAGCCTCATCTCGTAAGGGATTAGAGACACTGCTCAGTCCTGTTGCTCTAGCCCCCCAGCATCAGGTACCCCCCCCCACCCCTCCTGAAAATGAATGTCACATCATCATCTATCAAGAAGATTTAAAATTGGATGGAGCTAAATAGGGATTTTGGGAAAATTCTGAGAAAGTCATTCCTCACATTAACTGAACGACAGTACTGTACCTCTTATGGCATGATTTATGCATTTTTGCTTATATGGAAGTTTTTACCAAGCACATTAGCTGCATAAATGAAGGGTCAACTGTATTATGGTAAACTGGAATAGGCATTAGCTCAGGGGCAAAGCCAGAGGGGTGGCCAGGGAGGCTTTGACCTGCCCACCTTCCTAAAATGTTCTCCCTGAGCCACTTTATAAGTTTTGACAACTTGACCATCCCATTTGAAAAATCCTAGCTGTGCCTCTATTGTTTATTTCTTCTGGAACACAAATGATGAAAATGAAATAATGTTTGGTCATTGTCCTGGACCATCTATTGTAGCATACTGATCAGAGGTCCTTTACCTGACAACACATTCGACTTTGGAAGGTGGCTTCTCAGTTAGTGCTGTAGCATGTAATTGATATCAAAGTTTTCAGAAGTGTGGAAAGTTCTTAGTGTACAGAGCAGAGTAAATGTATTCTTAACCCCTTCAATATGATATTTTTATTTAATTCTTTCTATCACTCGGTAGTTTATTCATCACTTGGGAGATTTGCCATACTGAAGAGGTTAATGTTTCATATGTTTTATTTATAAGGTCTCCAATATGCATGCAAGCATTGCCCTTCGTCACCTAATGGTGGCTGTCTGTGCTGCTTGATCTCTGGCAGTTCCTTATCCCTGAGGCCACATTCCATGACCTTTTTCGGTCTGCCTCACGTGACCCTATCCCCATTGTTCACGCTTCTCACTTTCTGCACTCAGTTGTCATTCCCCATCCCATCCACATGCCCAAACCATCTCAATCTACCCCTCCTCGTTATGACACCAGTACACTCCTGTCCATTCCTTCCTCTGAACTCTTCCATCTTAAACTTGGCCCCCCCCAGGCCTCATATTCATGGTCGCACTGCACATCCACCTGATCAGCACCATTTTTTGTGTTTTTGAGCCCACGAATATCCTCTTTCTTTACTGTCCTGGTCTCACTACCATACAGCATTACATTCCTGACATGCTGCATACAAAGATCCCTTAGCACAGAGGGATAGCCCTCTCGGTGTCAAGAGAGGCAACAGATTGTTGAACTTCTTTCAACCATTCCTTAATCTAGCCACAAGGGCTTGCTCCAGCCCCACCTCCAGCACATAACATGTCTCCCAAGTAACAAAACTCTCCCACACACTCAAGAGACTTGCCAGCGAGATCAATCCTTTCATGCCTGACAATCACTACATGCTCTCCCCCACACACCACACGTGTAAAAAGCAGGTTGCCTCCTGGTCCCATATTCTCATGTACCTGTATTATTATGCAGTATATTGAACTACTATGGAGACATGACATCCCATGCTGGAGTAAAACAGGGATGCTTCATGTCTCCATGGATGTTCAGTAGGCCACGAGATGGACATATCTGACAATGTGATGTGCACCTGCTCTTCTTGGAAAGTAGTAGAGTGTCTGGTGACCCATGATCTCTTTTGCTGAGAACAAGAACAGTAATGTGAACAGTGTTGTGCTCCAAGAGATGCCTGGGCCAGATCATGAGCTGTTTGGTGGATTAGTGACCAACCAAGGACTGCAGTATGTGCCTCAAGTGAGTTTGCTTCTTTATATCTAAAGGTTCATGGACAGGAATGATTCAGTCTTTGTTTGCCATGAGGTGCCCAGTGTTTTTATTTACCATGACATGTCAAGTGTTTGTAGGGCCTTGCTCTGAAGAGTTGTGTTACATTTCTTTGTCAGTAAGTCTTTGTTTTCTTTCATTTTTTTTTTAAATCTATTCTGTATCCACTGAATGGATATACAAACACTGGTAACCATTCAGTTTTTATTCAGTATTCAAAGACTAGTACGAAATGAGAAGGAGAGCTGCTGCTTGCCCATTCTGTACAATCCCATTGTATTGGAAATGGAAATCAACATTGGTCAGAGTACTCCAGTTGTTGATGTCTTCCAGGTCCTCTCTTTAGTCAGGGATAAAGTTCAGGGCATAGCAGTGCAGCCCTGGCTAAACTGGCAGGCACAGCTTACACCCCCACTGTGTTCCTGTGTGCTGATATGACTTCTGCTGCCTGCTGCATGGACTTGAAGTAAAAATGATGACCACGTCCTCCTGTACTTTATTTATGGTATGCCCACTCTGCTTCCTGCTCTTCCTGTCTGACAGGCTTGTTCCCTTCACTTTTGGGCCAAGAGAGTATTGAGAAGGGGTTAGAAACTTCCTCAGATGTGGATGATTAAATTATGGCAGACCCATGTGAACCAAGAGTGTGATGCTTTGAGTGCCAGTGTACCTGGGTGTGCATCATGGAAGTTTACCTGACCCAAGATGACATAGCAGATTCCCAGCTGTGCAGTGGAAATCCCACCTTATTTGGGTCACATAATGTGGCTAATGGACATGCAGCACAGCAGTTCACTGTGTCCAGTCCTCCCTGAAAGTAAGTACAACCCTTCGTCACACTGCTTATGTCAGCACTGGATGTTCTGGTTCACCTGGGGTATGTGGGACATGGAGGGTCTTCCTCATAATTCAAGAACTGAAGTCATACTGAAATGACATTTTTTACTGGGGACAAGCCCAAATTTTCTTACCCATTTTCTGGAACTGTGTTTATGATAAAGCAACTGGTACTAAACCATTAACATTTCTATTTGTAACACTGACTCTGCTTGTGTGCAGTATATTATTTGTTGTGCAGTACTGCATTTGCAAATGGGCACATCTTTCACTCATTAATCCCTTCACCCTATGGGGACTATCATGATTTTAATAAATCATCTGGCATTGGCCTGAATGTAATATAAAGGTGTCTTCAGTGTGGAGGAATTAAATGAAGTGTTTAACAAACCAAGGAGTCTCTCTTAAGGTGAATAAAATTTTAGGGAATTAGCCAAAAGAAAGTAATTGGTTTCTTCCAGTTAGTGAGTTGCTACATGTCGAGTTAAATCCTGCTTAGTTCTAAACAATTTGCCACATTCATCACACTTGAACTTCTTTACCCCTGCATGGATAAGTAGGTGTCTGGTGAGATTGCTTTTAAAATTAAACTGTTTCCCACATTCATCACAACTGAACTTCACTCCTAAATGAATCAGTGAGTGCTCATTGAGATTGCTTCTACTACGAAACAGCTTCCCACATTCACCACACTCAAACTTCACTCCTGCATGAATTAGTTGGTGCTTGGTGAGGCCACTTCTATAATCAAACTGTTTTCCACACTCACTGCAAGTGAATTTAACCCCTGAATGAATCAGTAAGTGTTCATTGAGATTACTTCTACTACCAAATAGTTTTCCACATTCCTCACATTCAAAATTTTTCACTCCTGAATGAATTAGTTGATGCTGGTTGAGGTTGATTTTATGACTAAACAATTTTCCACATTCATCACATCTGAAATTTTTCACTCCTGAATGAAGTACTTGGTGCTTGGACAGGCTGCTTTTCTGACTATACATTTTACCACATTCATCACACTGATACTTTTTCACTCCTGAATGAACTACTTGGTGCTGGGTTAAGTTGCTCTTTTGGCCAAACATTTTACCACATTCATCACACTGAAACTTCTTCACTCCTGTATGAATTTGTGAGTGCTTTGTGAGGTCATATTTTATTCCAAACAGTTTACCACATACCTTACACTCATATTCCTTCACTCCTGAATGATTTACTATTTTGTGTCGGGTCAAAGAACTCTTATGGTCGAACACTTTACCACACTCGAAACATTCAAACTTCTCAACTTCGGCTGAGAGGTTGACTGTGTCCTGGATGTCCTCATTCTCAGTGATGATTACATCACACTCAAACTTCACATCTGGCTCTTCCTTAATGATCTCCATTGTATAATACCTCAAAACTCTCTTAATGCCTACCAGGCTTAGTGTACTCTCCACTCTGCTTGTCTTACTGTCTTGTCAGCAATATGATCAATAACAATCATCTGTCATGAGAGAAACATTCCTGTTAAATTACTACTAAACAATACTTGCAACATACAGACAAGTATTACTGAACAAATACTCTCAACACACAGATCATTACTACTGACCCAGAACTATCAACTCACACATCATCAACTGTACCATAACTGTCACTACAAAAGTCATTACTACAGAACCATGCAAATCTCCTCACAGACTGAAACTACCCTTGCACTCCTCATTTTCCCACATGTCCTCTCTACACACATTTGTAAAACAACCATAAGGTCACAGAATACTATAACACTTACAAGATCCAGGCTGCACTTTTACAATACATAAAATTATTCATATTTCAGATAACAAGTCAACTTCGGTGTTTATTGTGGGTAAGCTGAGAAAGTTAAATAACATTCTTTTGGCTGCCATTAGGTGTGACCTCACTCCAGTCTACATCAAGGTACTGTAGTTATTTACTTCTGCAGGTCCATGACAACTACAGTATACTGATGAAGTGCCACTTCTTATGACTTCAGATATGGAACTGTAATAAAGAATGTGATGTCATTAGATCAACATCTCCATTAAATTGATAATGTATAACAATGTAGTGTAAAATATTATGCACAAAAAGTATGGAGGTGCTGTCAAATACTGAAGTCCATTTGCCTCTCCTGCTTCTGTTTCATCACTGGATTCACAGACAATAGAATGTGACCTAGTGGACACGTGTATATTATCCATCCATGGGTGATACAATACTATGCACATTTGTCCACTACAGTATGTTCCATTCAAGCATCTGTGAATCCAGCCGTGAAAAAGAAGCAGAGAAGACAAATGGACTTTTGTATCTGATGGTACACCAGGATGATTCAGTCCTGTCACAATAATTACCCATAAATTTAGGTGGGATTAGCTATGTCCATATCAGCTCATCTGGTGCAGACTGTTGACCATCTTGCACCTTGGGCATAAACTCCCCAGCTGCTCTCTCACCTCTCATCTGAAACACAACACAGTTTGTTTTATACTTCGCCTAGTAGGAAAATACACAAATGATGTGGGGGCTCCTCTGTCTTCAAATCTGGCTGCTCGGATTCTACGAGACAGTGCTGTAGTGGAATGTTTATATCCTGGGAAAAATATCTTGAGATAATATTAAAGCTTCCAGGTAATTCGCTCCTGATAAAATGCATCTATATGATGACTTAATATTACCATTAACTGAATGTAGAATTTGATGCTCCATGTGGTGAATATGGCTGTCAAGAAAGATAGTCCAGTGATGTCACCAGCAAGGCTGGCCTTATGAAGTTCTGATTGGAAGAGATAAATTTGTCTTCTGTCTAACTTGGGCTACCATGGGGGACAAGCTACCAATGTTAAAGTTCTTAAGCAATTTAACAAAACAATGACATACTGAACTGTGCTACTGTGAGTTGTATCTAACCTGACCCTTCACTCACTATACATCTTGTCCACTTGATAGTGAACCATGGCATAGTATGTGAAAGGTGTTTCTATGCCCACTAACCACTTTAAAGTGCTGCTACTTTGAAAAGCATTATAAACAGGCATTTAGGGTACTGTATTAATTACAGTATACAGAAGTAATATAGTACCTGCATGTGCTGCCTGACAAAGCAAATCAGATTATATATACGGTTCGGTACATATATACAAGTATATACCAGTATGTATATAGTAATGATTATTCATTGCAACAAAGTCTGTTTCATATTAGTATCGCTAATTCATTTATGAACCCCAAATGCTGCTGAAATATTTGTGACATTACAAAAGTCAGGAAGGGAGTGTGTTTTCCCAGATGTTGGGTCCTAATTTTTTTGGCTTGTATGTAAAAGCTTATAAGGTTCTAGGATTAATACCTTTTGTAAAATTTCTCTATCTCCTGCTTATCATTATACTGTATATGAACATATTAAAAAAGGCTAGCGTAGGTGCATCGAGTCTGGTGCATAAGCTGCTCCAGTAAAAGCGTGACTGACTGTCAGTTTACAAGCTTGAGAACTCAATTTTTTTTTACTGAAATAATAGTATAAATAACTATACTCTATTAACATGAGAAAACACTGTGAAATAAGTGTCCAACTGTAAAATTTTACGCATTGATGTTAAGCATTGGCAATACTGTGGCTCCACTGACTTACAGGTGGAAATAAAATTCTTGAACAGTACAGCCCCTGATGCCTTCACTACACACCAAAGCTTTTGTTGCAGATCACCGACCGATCCAGGGGAGCCCCTTCGACAGCTGCATGTCTTTATTGATGCTGTCTTTTGCCATCTTGCTGCTCAACAAACTGCTTCACTGTCGTATTCTTAATGTCCTGGTAAGTCCATTATACGCCTAAATGGCTTTGCAGTATTTAATGAAATACCAGTAGAAGGAAAGAGTTTCACATTCTGAGGACAAAGAGTAATATTGGATGAATGAAATGTCATTTTTTATCAATGTTTGTACTTGTTGACAATTTTATCCAGTTATTATACAAATCAACTATGCTTAATAGAGTTAATACGTATATTAACTAGAGAGGTGTCAGGTTTCAGTGAAGGTTCATGATCGCCGACTTATTGTTATACTTGTCCCTATATCACTATTAGTTTGACAAAATGTTTTAATAATTCGCATAGCAAATTTACTTAAATACAGTTGTGCTATTAAGGCAGGCAGGTGTGTAATAAACTTTATAGTGCAGTAATATATGTACAGCAGAACATTATTGAGAGTGGAAAGATGGTGTTGATTGGGAGTCAGCACTAGTAATATATGTTATTATTGTGTGACTCATCTGAGGGTGGGTCGTTCTGCATTATACGAGTTGACAGAGATGAGTGCAGGTTTGTCATTATTCAAGGATAGTCACCAACGGTAAGATCTTTCAGTGTTATCCAAGAATGTCTGATTTGTCTTCTGTGGCAGGCTGAAGTTCATGTTACGATCACATTTTCGTCCCTAACATTTTCACGAGAGATCACTTTGGCTTATTTTTTTCATGTGTATTTTGCATGTCATCATTCATTTCTAATTTTCGTTTTTCATATCCAGCTCCATTTAAGGCTTAAACATTTCTTCCTAAGTTAAGATTCCTTGTGCTAAGTAAGTTACTGTATTCAGAGATTTTTTTTTATTTTTTATAAATCTATTTCATAGGCATCACCTGACAAATTGAGTCACTCCAGCACCATGAATACTACCAAGTTGTGATAGTTATAGGATAAGGAGGCTCGGTGGTTATTATAGTTGCGGCGTGTGACTCTGAGCTGGTCATTATCATATAGTGTGCCTGATTTCGTATCGTTATACATAAATCATATTATTATACACGAATATCATTATACATGATCATATTATACACAAAGCACAGGTGTATCATCTTATACATGAATTCGGATTTACAATTGACAGGTAGGTTGCCAGGGCATGATAATGACAACCTCAAAGTTGCATGCCGTGACTATAGTAACATTAGCACCCCAATTTAACCACACAGTGTGACTAGGCCATTAGCAAAGTGGTTAATGTTAGGGATCTTAATCAGGTTAGAATACAAACCCGCCATAGAATATTAAGTATGACATTACGCTCCCCCCCCCATCAGTCAAACAGGACCCATGAGAGGGAGGTTTTGTGGTAAAGGGAAACAAGCATTAGTGAATTATTTGTTATAGAAACAAATATTATTGACAGGTAAAATAAACTAATTATAACTCCCATTTACAGATACTGAATCATTACTAGGGTTAATTTTCATCATAGTATTGTTATCAGTGCCCAGGAGAAGGGGATGTTACAGTACTAAAGCACCAGGGCCGAGCCAGGATCTTACTAAGATTAAGTTAAATTCTATCCATATGACATAATCTAGGGCTAGTAAGTTTAACCTTCTATTGAAATAAGAATTAGAGTGTACAGTATCCTCAAAATTTAATAAAAATAAATAAATATGGAGGGCTGGGGGAAAGACTGCCAGTAGACTTAAATTTGGAGGGCTTCCAACACTTCTTAGCATCAGGGGCCTAAGATGTCTCTCCTGGACTGTGGAAATTATTCATTTATGAGACCTTTATTCATTTATGATACCTCTCATGTGACTTTAGAAATGGATTCCTGTGGGAGATGTTGTATGTTGATGATTTGATGTTGTTGTATGCTGATGATTTGGTGTTGATTCCAGAGAGTGAAAGGGAGGCGAAGAAAAGATTTAGGAACTGGAGAGATGGTATGGGGCACAAGGGCTTAAGAGCAAATGCAGATAAAACAACAATGATGATATCTAGGGTTTGTGGCAGTATTGTCAAAGGAGAGGGAGAGTGGCCATGTGCTATTTGCCACAAGGAAATGGGAAGTAATTCCATCTTGTGCAGTGTTTGTGATAAGCAAGTGCATAAGAGATGTAGTGGTATTGGAGGTAGACTGCAAGATAATGCTGATTTCATGTGTGAAGTGTGTCAGGGCAAGCATGTGGTGATTGTCAGGCAGAAAGGATTGATCTTGCCGGTGAGTATCTTGAGTGTGTGGAAGAGCAGACATGTGTGCTGAAGGTGGGGCTGATGCTAGCTCTGTGGTAAGAGTGAGGAGTGGTTGGAAGAAGTCCAGGGAGCTGTTGCCTCTCCTGACTGAAAGGACTCTCCCTCCATGCCAAGGGATCTTTGTATGTTGCATGTGTTAGGAGTGTAATGCTGTATTGCTGTATAGTAGTGAGACCTGATAAAGGAAGAGCGTATTTGCAAGCTCAAACGTACAGAAATGACTAATTAGGTGGATGTGCAGTGCGTCCTTGAGTGCGGGGCCGAGAGGGGGGTGCTAGGTTTACAATAGAACAGTTAAGAGGTAGGATGGGGCTGGAGTGAATTGGTCTTGTGATGAGGGGAGGTAGATTGAGATGGTTTAGGCATGTAGAGAGGATGAGGGACAATAATTGGATGCAGAAAGTGAGACGTGTTAATGTTTGGGGTAGGGTTTTGAGAGGTAGACTGAAAAAGACTTAGGACAAGGTCATTGAGTGTGACCTCAGGGATAAGGGACTGAATAGGGAAGCTGCCAGAGATCAAGCAGTGTGGAGAGCCACATTAGGTGACCAGGGCCAATGCATGCAAGCATGTTGGAGCCTTTAAAAATGAAACAAAATGAACGAAACATTCTGCAGAAATGAATAACACTATGATATCAGGGCTAGGACCAAAGAATTCTTACCATACTTAGAATTACTTTGATGACTTCCCTCATTTATATCCAGTTGTTCTTGATCTTTGGTATACTGTTCTTCCCTGTTCTGTTGGTGTATCATCTGATCCTCAGTGCTGCCTAGTATAGTGACCCTTCCATATGCACGGGCTCATTTTAAACAGATTCTCAGTGCACAGTGGCTATAAGCTATACAGGGAACACCATATTCACAGGAAAATTAAGCTGAGTACAGTACATGGTTTCATACTTATTTCCCCATTATTTATTGGACTAACTTCCGCTAATGTCAGTGCTTTATACTTTAGGCTATGCCTTTAGGAAGCATATCTGTAATCTAGTTGTGGTCATAGAGGAGCATGTATTGGGCAAGTTGGGATCAGACATGAGGCTTGGTTAACACATCAGGTTTATTATAATAGTTTAAAGGGATCTGTAAATGTGGCCTCCAGTTGCATGGAACCCAAGATTTGCACCTTACCTGCATAGACAAAGAGTTGGCTGTAGTTACAAATAATACCCTGGTCACACTAAAACAAGGTACAGTATCTTAAGTTTCTCGCCACATACCCTGAGTCATCAGATTGTTGACCTGTACCTCCATTAGTGAGACACTGAATGTGGAATAATATTCCTTTAACATTAATCATTCATAGAATGGTATAATACTAGCTGCTGTAAAGTTACTGAAATGGAAAGTACTTTGTCAAGCAAATAAGTTAATTACAGTAATACAACAGTCGGTGTTTGGTAGGTGATGGTGACCTTCATCCACTCACTTTATGTAGTGCTGCCTATTTCTTCCTGCACCTTTATCATTCATTTTCTGTATCTGCCCCCTTTTTGTTTCCTGTCACTTTTTACTAGTACAAGTATTTCTCTTCATTCCACTTCAGATGGCTCAGTATTGAGTGACAACCCTAATGGTTTCCTTTAACCCAGCAAACCATGTGCTTTATAGTGTTAAGTGGTAATCATATAACCACATAACAGGGTGATATGAAGCCTACTGTGGTGCCCCTGTTAATTGGGTGGAGAGACGCAAATGTAGCATCCATCTGGGAACCAGATATACACTGTCTTCCCACACTTTGCAGTGGCAAGATGCTGTCCACTGTAAGGAAACATCTGTTTACTGCACAGGACAGCCATGTAGGGGCAGGTGCTTCCCTGAAGTTAATGGGTCTGTTCAGCCAGACAGAATGGGATAACAAGAATAGCAGCACCACTCAGTGTTAACACAGTGTTTTACATATGATAGTCAGTAATAGCCAAATTTGAGTGCAGATGATATGCATGCTTTTTGAAAGCTAGGCTAGTTCACTTCTATTTAATTACCATGTGCTTCTTCAGTAAATACTGTACATCGCTGAAGAAAGATGACAACCTGTGCTTTCCCAATATCTCTTGTAGTAAAAGCTTCTCCATCCTCATCATGGTGCTTAACCAAGGTTAAGAATACAGACTGTAATTTACTTATTTTAGGCAGGATGGAATCCTTTCTAAAACATGGTGTGGGTGGAGTTTTGCCCTTGTGCAAAGTATAATTTTCATAGGTAAGAAACTGGCCATGCTTTGAGGGTGGGCACACACACACACACACACACACACACACACACACACACACACACACACACACCATATACTTCAGCCAGTTTCAAAGTTCACGGTCAAACTGGGTAAACCCTGATCTTGATTTTAAAAAAGAGTAAGGTCATACATCAGTATTATAGTACAAAAATCAAAGGACTGTCTGTATTGAACTGTATGGCCTTGTCATGTCTTGACATTGTTCTATTAGTGAGATACTGAATGGCATTCATGATTTTAATGTTTTTCATGACTATGGCATTTTTTTTTCTTTCTGTTTTTTATGTGTTAGACTCTGGGCAGGGGCTTCAGGGCCTATTCCCAAGTCCCAGTACCGTAGTCCTTCTTGGGGCCTAGTAGTCCTCCTACATCTCCACATGTCACTACTTTGGCACTAACACCCACCATCCATATTGAATACATGCTAGGGCTGTCTCATACAGGACTGATGTACTGGTATTAGTGGGGGTACAGTACTTTTATGACATGTCGGCGGGTCAGCTGGTGTACCAGAAAAGTCTGCATTTTATGAAATTCAAATCCTTAAACTGTTCCCTGCCCCAGCCAGGATTCGAACCTGGCTCCATTAGGACTGCAGGCTGCCTCTCTGCCAATTGTGACCTATATTTCCCCAGATTTATCACATGTTCCAGTAATGTCCCTTGATCAGCGATCTTTATTCCAAATCTGATGCTGTTTCATCCAGTAGTTGACACAACTGATACTGTAGTAGACAGACTGACAGACAAAGCAGGCCAGACACATAACACTCCTGAGCTACCCCATGCATGTGTATCAAGTTCACCTGTATTGATATGCCCACTAAGCATATTACTGAATACATTGTATTGTTTCAGATTAGTGGTGAGCTAATAGCTGGAGAGTGGATACCTGATGTACTGGTACAGGACATTCGGCAGTCAGTGCACCAAAGCTGAAGTGGACGCTGCTGACCCTAACTGTAAGGTAATATTGTAGTTGTTGCATGATTCAAATTTTCAAGCTGTCGTTCCTGGCTCTGTGTGCATTAAGTGCTATGCAGTACAATGTTGTCAGGTTTACAGACATGCTGGGCTAATAACCATCTTTGTTCCAGGCTTACAGCTGAAGCCAGACAAGTGAAGCAGACCTATCAACAATATGGTCATCAGGGCTGCCTGAGTAATACTTATTTATGTAGACTGGAATCAGAACCAACCTCAGGTTCATTGAGCACATCATAGAAGAGGCACAACAGCTAACAGTTTGTGGATTTTATGGTAGTATTGTTCGTTGTAAGAACATTTGACATGCAGCAGGAATGGTGCCTGTGTTATTTGGCCGTTGAGATATCCTTAGTAGTTTCGGTTGCTGTACAAGTCTTTTGTATATTACTACCAAGACAGTAATTGAATTTAAGGATTGCATTGATAATTTCAGTCTGTGGTGACAATTACGATTCATTAGGTAATGACCAAATAAGATTTGGTTCAGTGATATGGAGTTTGAGCTGAGAGCTATTTTTCAGGAGTAATGATCTACCTTTTGGCAATAATGGCTGTTCATTAGTAATGGAAACAGTTGTAGCATGATAATGATGGCCAGTGATGGTACTGAAGGTAGATAGTATAAATATTAGTAAGCAGAAGCAGAGTGGAGAGTAGGCAGTTTGGCAGGCATCAAGAGAGCCAAGATGGATAATGTAATGGAAGTGGTTAAGGAAAAAGCAGATGAGAAATTAGTGTGTGAGGTGGATCTGGAAATGTTCATCAATGAGAATGACAGTGCCCAAGACACTGGTACCCACTCAGCAGAAGTTGGCAAGTACCATTGTGGTGAGTGTGGTAAATTTTTTACTTGCAAGAGCTCTCTTATACGTCACACTGTGGTTCATTCAGGAGTGAAGGAGTTTGAGTGTAAAGAATGTGGCAGGCAGTTTGGGAAAAAAAGTAATCTCAACAGGCATCTGCTAATTCATTTGGGAATAAAGAGGTTCAAGTGTGATGAATGTGGGAAACTATTTGATCGCCAAAGCAACCTCGACCAACACATACTGAGTCATTCAGGAGAAAAGAAGTTCAAATGCGATGAATGTGGTAAACAATTCACTCAAAAAAGCAGCCTCAATCAGCACCTACTCATTCATGCAGGAGTGAAGAAGTTCAAGTGTGATCAGTGTGGTAAACCATTTAGGAAAAAGGGTCATCTCACGAGACACTTGGTAGTTCATGTGGGAACGAATAAACTGAGGTGTGATGAATGTGGTAAATTATTTGTTCGGCAAAGCAGCCTTGACCAGCACTTACTTATTCATGCAGGAGTGAAAAAATATAAGTGTGATGAATGTGGCAAACTGTTTAGAGCTAAGCAGGATATAGCCAGGCATGTTGCTGTTCACAAAGAAGTTAAGGGACAGTAATAGTTTGAATGTGGTGGTGTATCATGGTTGTTGTTGCTGTTGCTCAACCCTGGTCTGTCTGGTCATGCGTGTCCTGATGATGTATAGAAATGCTTTTTTATTTTAATATAATAAATTAAGGACTGGTTTGGCTAATGCCATATAATTAATCTCAGCTTACGGAGGCTTCTTGGTCTGAGTAAGTTTGAAAATTTTTCAGTTTATTCATCACTCTCAGAGTCATTTTACTGTATTTTATGCAGATAATATAATGAGCCCCCAACATCCCAGGTTAGACGTAGGGTGTTGCACCCTCCCTTGCAGATAAATCATGAATATTACACTTCTGGAATATCATTTCTAACCTTATAAACCGATAAAAATAATGAAAAGGACATAAGATAATCATATATTAGCCATATAAAACCCTTCCTTTGGCCCTAAACAAGAACAGTAGTACACAGGCAAGAAAACTGGTGAAAATATGTTGATGCAAAACACATACAGTTGAAGCCAGACTTGCAAATGGTGCTACTATCTGGCTTCCATTGTGTTTGGAAAAAGAAGTAATGCATAAGAAGGGATTGTAGCACAAATTCTAACAACAAATTCTTTTATAGCATTATATTATCTTGAACTATGCTCATATATTGGTAATAGGTTATATTCTTTCCAGTATTACGTATTTAACGTTTTAAAATAGTACAGCAGTAAAGAAGGAGCAAAAAAATTTGAAAGATAACAGATTGACTAACAGCAGTGCATGGAAACAAATGAAAGACAGACAGACAAACAAACCATAATGTTAGACAGTAAGGTTACTGAGTGGCAAGAGGCATAACATAATTACAAGTGAGTGAGCGCTGTTTACACTCAATTAAGTTTGAAAATGAGCGGCCCGACCCAACCGTCACACTAAGCAGAAGCTAATAACTTTACTTCCGTGTGAAGTAGAGTTGAAATTCTTTCAGCATGTGATACATTCATTCAATAAATTTTGTTAGCAACTAAAAACTCCCAAACGCTAGGAACCCCATGGAATCTCGAGTTTTCCAAGGGAGTCCTCGGATCTAATTGCTGAACACCTAAATTATGAAATCAAATTTGAAAAGATTCTCCATCATAACAGTGTGTGTTTTGGCATCAACTCGAGCAATTAAATATTGTCGATTCCACCTATAATTTTATATCAGAGGGAAATTGTGAAAACATGGTGCTCGCTTACTCATCACGCACTCACAAAACTCTTTTTACTGGTAGTAACACTGGATGATAGAGTGTCTGCAATAATTCAGACTACCGGTATGCCTGGAAAACACGTCTCTTTTGGAACATCATGTATGGCATGCTGGTGATATGTTATGGAACTTTACCTGGGATATGCTGGTAATGTGTTCCAGAATGTTACCCATGTGTGCTGGTAATGTGTTTCAGAACATTACCTGGCGTATGCTGTTAATGCATTCCAGAAAATCACCTGGGCTGTGGTTGCTAAACTAAGGAGAGGCCTTCTGGGGTGAAGGAGTTAATGGGTTTTTAGTATTTTACCGGTGTGTTTTTGAGCAGGTACAGTAAGACCTCACTATAACGGACTAATTGGGGCTCAGGCCAGTCCGAAATATGCGATTTTCCGATAAAAGCGACCTCCGGACTTACCCCTGCTAATCCGGACTTTTTCCGATATATCAGACATTAGTCCGGATTGCATCAGTGGTTTTCACCACCATTGTAGTATTGTACTGCGTTATACCTTCACTTCATTAATCAAATGGTATAATAATACTGTACTGTGCACTGAAAAACATGTCTTTTACTTGTCTTATTGTGGTGAACATAGCTGAAGTTGTCAGGCAGTCCGGACTGCTTTCTGGCTATATCGGACTTTTTCCGATATATAGGAGTTTAGTCCGGTAGCTCCTCGAGTCCGATAAAAGCGAATTCCGGTCTACTGAAGTCCGTTATATCGAGGTTTTACTGTATATAAAATATTGTTTCAGTACTGGTTGCATTATCAAAAGTAAAACTGCAGAAACCACATGCAGTGCCTCTAGTCTGCAATCTTCCCTCACTTCACACATCTTTGTATGTACTGGGGGACTGTACGCATCACAATTAATTGGTTCCAAAATTTTGTCACTGGGCCAAAAATCATGATGCCCCTGAGTATTGTGTACCATACATGTAAAATGGGGAACCTGTGATTGGTTCCAGACTTTTGTGACCTATGGTTTCTTTCCTTGCAATACCATGGATACAGTAGGCTATAGTGTAAAAGTTCTTTTATTTTACAGTTAAACCTCTTCTAGCATGAAACCAGCTTATACATACACTCTTAACACAAAAAATTGTCACACTCCTAATTACCTGTCTCACCATTTTGGCATTTGTGTTCTGTATTCTTCATTACCAGCTCTGGTCTTGTAGTGTATAACAGTTAGTTGAAGGGACTTAACCCAAGAATTGCATTTTAAATCACCTGATGCCTAGTGGGCAACTGCAAATGCATCACTTGAACCATGCTAAAAATTTATCATTTTGTGCTTTTCTTTTCTTGCAGAGAGGAGACTTTTGGAGGGGGGTGGGTGAATAGGTGATTAGTGACTTAAAATAGATCATGTCAAAACATGTGGAGCTTTTCCATCATAATTTCTCTCTCTCTCTCTCTCTCTCTCTCAAAAATTTTAATCTTAAAACACTCACCCAGACTACATTACAGTAAATGTTGATCTAAAAATGACCTGCTAATACTTTAGAATGTGCTCGTCATCTCATCATGCTAAGAATGTACTGTGATGAAAATTAAAATTACCGTTTACACTGTTCCAGTTTGCATAATTACAGTTTGCTTGGCTTGAAAACTCAAACCCTGGTAGTCTATTACATGGTCACACACATAATTTGAACTGTGGCAGAGACAGAAACTGTGGTGTGACATCAAAACACGCATGTGGTGAAGTAGCACCTACATTTTAGGCATAGCACATATCCACTCATAATCCTTCTCCCCTCCCCACATTGCTTCTTGTTTGGGTGGCCTTGACCTACCACATGTTTGGATCTTCTGTATTCCGTCAAATGTGCATGGATACCAGCATGTTTGTCCTGTGGTATGGCTTCCTCTGCTACCTGGCCTACCAGCTCTGGCAGCATGGTGCAGCAAGTGAGTGTGTTTGTCCTTTGAGTGAACAAGGAGTATTTTGTGAAGGCTGACTGAGAAGGAAAAAGTGATGGGCATTGCTTATTGCCTGTAGTGTACTTGAATTGATTAACAGTTAGAAAGAAGAGTGGATCCTACAGGCAGTATAGTCTAGTGGTGAAAACAGTAATGTTCAGCAATATAGAATGATCAAGTTGTTGCTTAAAATGTAACTACAAAGCCAGTGATGAAGTTTGTGTGCACAACATGAGGCCAGTATGCCAGTGGACAGTTTTGCAGTTCTCTATAATATGGGGGAGGATAAGATTATGAAAATCAAAAACCCTGTTCCTTTCACAGTTAGCAAGAGCTGGTTTGAAAAATTCTGTGCACATAAAAATCTTAGTCCTGCTTCTTTTCTTGGTGAAGCCAGTGGTGCAGACAGCACAGCCACAGAGGCTTATCCCACATTCTTCAGGATGGTGATAACACTTTGTTTCAGGTGTTCAGTGTGGATGAAACTAATCTCTGTTGGAAATGCGTACCCTTTACCACCTTCCTGGTATGGGATGAGACCTCTGTACCAGGTTACAAGGAGTCTAAATAGTATGTCACATTATTGTTGACAGTGAATATAACAGAAGATTACAAAACTAAATAAAACCCCTAGTGATCAACAAGTTTGCAATGCTTCCAGGTCTGCAACAAGAGAGTGTTGAGTGACTTGGTGTGCATTGGATGCTTAGACCTAATGCCAAAGGTTGGGCAATAGTGTCCATTGTGCTTAGAAGTTTTGCTGATGTCTCTGTAAACACTGCTGAGATATATTGCCACGATAATAATCTTTCCTCCTTTAAAATCATTTTAGTTGTGGACAGTTGCTCTGATCCTTCAGCCTACTTCGTTGGGCACCTCTCAGCCATTCAAGTAGTTTTCGTCCCACTTAATACAACCTGTCTCCTGTAACCCTTGGACTAGGAAAAAACAGTCCTGTTCAAGGGCTTATATTGTTCCAAGACATAAGGCAGTGCACTGTCATTGATCAGAAGGCAGAGATGGGAGGAACAAGGTGCCATTTACAGCTGAGGAAAGACCCAAGGAAAATGTGAACATACTGAAGACTTTCAAGAAGTTTTTCAACATCAAGGATGCCATCTTAAATGTAGAAGTATCTGGGCACAGTGTTAAATTTGAAGCCATTTGCATGGTCAGATGAAGTTCCTCCTCCATGTTTTACCTGCAGATTCAGCCACTCGTATCACAGACACTGTGAAGTAAGCAGTGGAGGTGGCAAGCTTTCACCAGCATCACGTGAGAGGGCATCTTAAGAATGAATGAAGCAGAACCTGAGATTTCACTGAACATAATAATAGCCAAGGCTGAGATGGGGGAATATCCAGCACTGCCAGAGTAAGAAGATGCAGTGGCAGTACCTAGCAAGGTGAGTGAGGCAGGACTGACACAACAGCAACACAGCATGATTTTAGAAGCAGCTAAACAGTTGAAGGAAGACTTAATGGAAGTTATCCCTAGCATACACAGGCTCGAAGTGGTGCATATAGAAAGTGATCAGTTAATCACACCGCAAATGCACAGTAGTAAATAATATTGAGTCATCACAACAGCTCATCACTGCTTTTGTGATGCCGACTCATACCCCACCATTTCCATCCTCCCATCTAACACATCCTCACCCCCCATCTCATCAGGCCCAGCTTCAGATGACTCCAGGGGGAGTGAGTTTAGGGGGCTTTGAGGGCTGACTTTAGTCCTCAGGGGTTCAGAATCTTATTTATTTGCCACTTATTTTCATATCATGTGCTTTGAGGTCAGTGAGCTTGTATTCTTATCTAGATAATGTATACCAGTATATCATGCATGTACTGCACTTGGAAGGAAAAAATTCTCAGGAGGTCTGAAATAGAGACTTTGGAAAAAATTTTGGATTTTCTCTCCCACATGCACTAAATATCAGTGATTTTTACGGAACAATTTGTGTGATTCCGTTTGTGTGATGTTTTAGGAGGATTTTCTATTATTGCAGAGGGTCCATGGTCCTGTAGATATTTTTTCTGCATCAGACAAAATTTGTGGAAGTTATCTTCATTACGACTACACTGTCAGAGATATGAACATGATACAGTATAGGTATTAGATGTAGTCAAACTCTGACATAGTTTCTTTCAAGGATGTAAAATTGGTTTTTAGTGAAATTACGAAACTGACTGCAGTTAATGGATTAATGCCGTAAAAGATTTGTACCATTTTAATAACGAGGGTTGTTCAGTTGTTTTGTTTTTACTGTTAAATTCAGTACAAATATCAGCCTTCCTACTGACTTCTCACTCACCAAAGTTAGCCTTTATAATCTAAAGATATTTCCTTCTGTTAAATGCAATTTTTAATTGTTGGGAAAATGCATTGTAGCCATTTTTGTACTGTATATACTTTTCAGATATAGTTACATATTCGAAATGTTAGTACTATTTTTAGCATTTTTTGTGTTTTATTTGCGTATTTCAGTATCGGCAGTTTTCTATTTTTTTTTTCTTTATTGCAGCTTTACTCATGTCAGTTGGTTTTGTTTTGTTTACCATTTTTAGAGGGAGTTTAATGCAACTTACTTTCTTTTTTTTAATATTTTGTAATATTTGAATATTACAATATTTGAATATATGAGAGAGGGGGGTGTGAGTTGGGAGCGTGGTAGTGAAATGGCAGGGGACAGAGTGACATGGAGGCGATTTGTTTGTGGCCACCCTGTTCGGGATTGAGGCGTCTGGCAATAGATAGATAGAATTTAATATTTTATCAGAATATAGCAAACAGTTCTTTGGGAGAGGTGAGTGCAGTAGCAGTGTTACATGTTACATTCACAGTCTACCATTTTTTTTTTTTTTTAAATAACTAAATCTCTTGGGGGATGGTGTTATGCACTAACAGTGTAATATTA
Organism: Birgus latro; assembly: GCA_018397915.1. Classification (NCBI taxonomy): domain Eukaryota; kingdom Metazoa; phylum Arthropoda; class Malacostraca; order Decapoda; family Coenobitidae; genus Birgus; species Birgus latro. The sequence goes on from JAGKTI010004188.1 coordinate 42,630, forward strand.
TGCTGCAAATAAAGATGTGCCTGTAAACTTGAATATATAGCCTTCAGACTTATATACAGTATTACCCGTGAAAGAGTAAAAACTGTGTTATGGATCGTGCAAGGGAATCACTATATCTTTTGAAAGTATAACTTAAAAAAAATGTAATGGTTCCATGTCAGAGTGAATGGCTGCAGTCATCAACAAGGAGGGCAAGTGAATGAGGTTCTGAAAATAATGTTTTCAGTAAGGTTTCGTCATATCCCAGGAATCATACAGTAATTAGAACTTAAAATGATAGCTTGTCAGTTTCTATGGTAAACACTGTTATATTGGTATTACTGTCTGTATTTATTTTGTGTCCTCCATGCATAAAAAATCTGCACTCAAGCTCAACATTGCACGCTGCCAGTCCTACTACTGTGTGCAGGTGTCCCGTCTTGCAACTGACCACCTACATGTGCATTTAAAGTTTACATAAGGCAGATTTTATGTGTGGCTTGGCAGGAGCAACCCTTTTGTCATCCAAGTGGACCAGACAATAGAAGAAACCGTCCACAAAGATACACAAACTCCCGGTGAAACGAAAGAGTGTAGCTCAAAGGATGGTGGTGTCAGTTGGTACAAAAGTTTAAATATACCTGCCACAGCTGACACATGATCGGCCCATACAACTGCCATCACTTCAGTCATCCACATACCAGAATAAGGAAAGAATGCTGATGTCTAAGCATTTGTGTAGCTGATACAGAAAATCTTGCAAAATCCACTCAGAAATGGAGAAACAGAGCTCATCAACTCGCCTATGGAGGTCATGGTCCCCAAAAGATGCTGCAGATGACCTCAGAGTTCATGAAGTGGGGAGAAAGGCATACAAAACTTGAAAAAAAGGAATGTTGGGAGACAGATCAACCAACAGTCAAATTTCCTGACAAAATGAAGACACAGAACCTCAAGACATTCTCTGACATCAAAAGAAAGCCCTCTGGTAGCAAAGCTCAAGGGAAACAGATTGTCCTGAATGCAGACCAAGGCCTCTTTGGGCACATGATCATAGTTGGTCAGAGCTGTGATCCCATCTCTAATATTAATACTTCTTTCACTCAATTTCCTGTAAAAAAATAGATAAGACAGTGGATATGAACAAACAACTGAATTCTGTGGATTTTTTTCTCTCTCAAAAGTTGGTAGGTGGTGGCAACCATCATCCACTCATTTGATGTAGTGCTGCCAACTTTTTCCTTCACCTTTATCACTTTTTCTGTGTCTGACCTCCTCTCTTCATATTTCTTCCATCTTTCCTGTAACTTTTCATTACTCTTCTTTCCTTTTCAGGTGGCTTTACATTGAGTGACAAGCTTAATGGTTTCCTGTAAGCCAAGAAACCATTTACAGTGCTGGGTGGTAACCACATAACCAACCCATACATGTTCCCTGCTTGTTAACAAGTGAGTTGGCAGAGGGTAAGTGCCCCTCCCTGTAAAATGACTAACTCAAAGACAAATGGCCAACCCTCACAGGATAATGGCATCGGCTATACGTAAATAGAACATAACATTCATGCACAAGTTATTATTTCTTCAGTCAGATTGTTTCACACTTCGTATTTTTGTACAACAGTATTTATGCTCACTTACTGTCATTTTCCTGAGTGTGGGCCACATGGGACTTGTGTTTCTATTTTTTTTTGAAGTTCCCAGAGCTTCATCTCTCAAGAACATCTGGCTCAGTGGAGTGATAGGCCTGTATTCTTGTAGGGTAAGGAGGCTCCTGAGCACCTCTTCTATAGCTGTTTATTCTTGGATAAAGCAGATTAATACAACTCCGTACATTTTTTATGAAGAGCATTGTGATATTAGAATGATTTACATATGAGACAAAAGAAGTTAGCAAGACATAAGCAAAATTAATCGGCCACAAGAGGTGTTAGGGAACTTCCTTAACCTACAAGAATACAAGCCATAGTTACCTTACACAAAACAGTTCAGTATTTTTCAGGATGTCTTCCAGGATACCCCCAAGAACCCATATTGATGCCCCCAGGAGATGGTGAGGATAAGAACATGTGGTTCAGTCAGTTCAGGCTCTCCAAACAGATTAAACTGGTAAGGGTTTATGTCTGAATGTTAGATATTTGATTGTATAATATAATAAGGGGTAGTGAGGCTGGTTCATCCTCACCTTAAATATCAAGACTGAATACCATAGCATAAGCTTCAGTGCTCCTGGTGGGGGCAAGAAGGAATGGATGATTGATAGTACAGTAGTAGTACAGTAGTAGTAATTGGTGACGACCATCATCCACTTACTTGATGTAGTGCTGCCTACTTCTTCCTTCACCTTTCGTCTCGTCTCGTTTAGTTTTTGAAGGCTCCAACATGCTTGCATGCGTCGCCCTTGGTCACCTAATGGCGGCTCTCCATGCTGCTCGATCTTTGGCAGGCTCTCTGTTCAGTCCTTTAACCCTGAGGTCACACTCAATGACCTCGTCCCATGTCTTTCTCGGTTTACCCCTCCCAACTCCTCCCCCAATATTAACACTTCTCACCCTCTGCACCCAATTATCATCCCCCATCCTCTCCACACGTCCAAACCACCTCAGCCTACCTCTCCTCATCACAACACCAATACAGTCCAGTCCCATCCTACCTCCCAACTCTTCCATCGTAAACCCAGCCCCCCAAGGCCTTGCATGCAGTGACGCACTGCACATCCACCTAATCATTGTCATTTCTATATGTTTAAGCCTGTGAATATCCTCTTCCTTTGCTGCCCAGGTCTCACTATCATACAGCATCACACTCCTAACACATGCTGCATACAAAGACCCCTTGGCACTTAAGGAAAGTCCTCTCAATGTCGGGAGAGGCAACAGCTCCCTGAACTTCTTCCAACCACTTCTCACCCTAGCAACCGAGCTAGCTCCAGCCCCACCTCCGGCACATAACATGTCTCCCAAATAACAACTCTTCCACACACTCAAGAGACTCACCAGCAGATTCAGTCATTTCACACCTAACAATCTCCACCTGCTCTCCCCTACACGCCGCACACATAAAATCAGCATTATCTCGCAGTCTACCTCTAATACCACTACATCTCATGTGCACCCATTTATCACAAACACTGCACAAGTTGGAATTACTTCCCACACCTTTGTGGCAAACTGCGCATGGCCACTCCCTCTCTCCTTTGATTGTACCACCACCAACCCTAGATATCATCACATTTGTTTTATCTGCATTTACCCTTAAGCCCTTGTGCTTCATATCATCTCTCCACTTCTTAAATCTTTCCTCCACCTCCTTTTCATTCTCTGCAATCAACACCAAATCATCAGCATACAGCATCTCCCACGGGAGTCCATCTCTGAAATCACGTGAGAGGGCTTCAAGTACCATGATAAACAACAAGGGACTCAAAACTGACCCCTGATGCACACCAGCATTCACAGAAATCTCATCACTCAAAACTCCATTCACTCTTACCTGGGTGCGAGCACCCACGTACATGGCCATAACCACCCTAACCAGCCACTCTTCCAACCCTAGCTTTCTCATTGCCCACTTCACCACCTCTCTAGGGACTCTGTCAAAGGCCTTTTCCAAATCAACAAAAACAAAATACAATTCCCTTTTCTTTCCAATATATTTTTCCTGAAGCTGTCGAAAAATGAATATGGCATCAGTGGTCCCCCTGCCTGGCATAAACCCAAACTGCATCTCATCAGTATTCACTCTTTCTCTAATCATACCTTCTAGAACTCTCTCCATTACTTTCATTATCTGATCTAAGAGCTTTATTCTCTGTAATTTCCCCTTTCCAGGGCATCACCCTTCCCTTTATTTTTCTCATTCTGTGTCTGCCCTCCTCTCGTCCTATTTTTCACCATCATCCACTCTTGATGTAGTGCTGCCTACTTCTTCACCTTATTCTTTTTCTGTGTCTGCCCTCTCTCTTTCTGTTTCTCACCATTATCCACTTATCTGATGTAGTGCTGCCTACTTCATGCTTCACATTTATCATTGTTTTTGTGTGTCTACCCTTCTTCCTTTGTATTTCTCCCATCTTTTCTGTCACTTTTTATTACTCTTCTTTCCATTTCAGGTGACTTTACATTGAGTGACAAGTCTAATGGTTTCCTGTAAACCGGGAAACCATTTACAACGCTGGGTGGTAACCATATACAGTAATCAGCTCATACGTGCTCCCTACATGTCAACAGGTGGGTTGGCCCCTCCCCGTAAAAACAAATAACTCAAAGACATACGGCCACCTCTTACGGGACCATGGTGTCTGGCTATAAACAGTAGCAGTATATAGCAGTGTGCCATCACGTGCGTGCTGTCTCCTTTGTGGAACAATTCTCTACAAGGAAATCAGTGATAGGCCTTCATGCTCCATACTGATGTAGTGCACTAGTATTATTGCCCTCATATTTCCAGTTGCCAGGGGGTGGTTAAGGTTTTATTGCTCACGGAATGCTGCTAAGGGGTAGTAACAGGTCAGAGAGAGAGAGAGAGATAATTATGTACGGGTATAGTACCATGAGATTGTCTTGCACTATATTCTACATGTTGTGTATAGCAGCAGAGGGAGAGAGAGAATTGTGTGCTGTGACAAAGCCTTACACTATATCCTATAAGATATGAATAGTAGCAGAGAGAGAGAATTATGTACTATGACAATGCCTTGCACCATAGCCTGTACTAAAGAGAGTTATTGGTATTACAGTATTTTGGAAATACACCCAACTAACATAGAGTGAAATTCACATGTTCTTTATTTAGTTTATGCAGTTTTAATCAATTTTTCTTGTGTATACACTGTTGCAAATGCATTTTTTGGTACTAAGTAGATAATGAGTGGGAGTGGGGGTTGTTCAGCCCGTAGCTCTTTTTGGTAAGGTTAAGTTAGATTAAATTAGGTTAGGTTTGGCAAAGTAAGATGCAGTGAAAGACTGAGATAGGAGCTGGAGACTCACCCTTTTATCTCTCTCTCTCTCTCTCTCTCTTTTTTTTTTTTTAGACATTTGCAAAGAATGCTTATATAAGGGAAAAAATTTTAGTATTGCTTAAATTCACCAATGAACATATTAATTTCAGTGTCCGTTAGGTGTATTTCCGAAAATTTAGTGAATCATATACCATGACAGTGTCATGCACCATAGCCCGTAAATTATGATGTGTAAATTAGTATTAGTTGTGAGAGAGGCTTTTAAATCTCGCGGTTCAACTTTTCTGTTCTCAACCTCGGTGTTTTATTTAAGTTCTCTTATATCGATTGATTTCTTAACATTTTCGTATAGATAATGATGTACAGAAACCTGCTCTCGAGTGAAATTAGGCTGGAAATAAGTATGAGAAATATTGCCATAGTTAATGGGAAAACAGAGCTTCAGGTGATACGAAAAGCTTTATATTTGTCCACATTTATCGAACACACGTAATTTAAATAGTGATAATTTTGGTGTTTATATATTATATATATATATATATACTGTATATATGAAATGTAAATGTTTGTCCCGATCCCGAAAGTGAGATTTTCCATTTAGCTCTGTATGTGTTACTGCTTTGACTTTGGTGTTGAAATGTGAAGTGTATTTTGTATGTTTATTTTGATATTGACGGATAAACTACTATACATTATATCTCTGTTCAACACCCAGCCTCCCCTGGTAACTCCTCTGCCCACCAAAACGCTGCAGGTGAGTGTATATGGACATCTACAGCTATAAGTAACGCGGGCACGTGGGTGACCATGAGGGGGGATATCGCGAGAGAGGTTTGTTTTCGTGTGACAGATTTTGGCCACCCCTGCAGGAGTTTAGCCACTCACACAGGCTAAATATTAAGTCCTGATTGCATTAAATATGTTCAGCATCAAGGATGAGAACTGTTAACAAATGGAATAGTCTACCTGAACATGTAAGTTAGTGAGCAGCCCAAGTGTTTGATCATTTAACGAATAGGTCTGACCATTAAAAGAGAATCCTAGAGGAGAGGCAGTCCCTATGAGCTCTAGCTCCCAAGCCGCTTAAGGGTAAGCCATAGTTTGGAGGTATGACTGAATCTCTTTGGTTAGTAGTCATTAGCCTTCAAGTTTGACTAAGGCTATCGGTGCACTGCCTTAGGGTCGCCTAAGCAGGAAAGGAATTAGGGATCTTTGTCAGGTTAAAATAGATTTGCTAGAGGGTGTAAGTGAGAGTTGGAAGGGGGGAGGAAGAGGGCGAGACCAAGGAATATTTATTCTTTAGTTTTATTCATAATGCCCTCCCCTCCCCCCCACCTTTTTTGTGTGTATACCGTATTCTCATTAAATGGATTTTTTTTTTTTAAACATTACCTCATGCTGTTACTCATATTTTGACTTTTTGCTGATGGTTTTTCATGTTTGATTTTTTGGGGTGTTTTTATCAAAACTGCCACGTTTTGCCAATTTTTCCTCTCGCTATCACAGCAAAGGATTTCTGACAAAAATGAGAGTAATAGTTAATGAGACAGGGCACTTCCTTTTTTTTTTTTTTTTTTTTTTTTTCCAAAGTCCCTCAAGAAATTTTTTTCTGGTAGTTTTTCTATGTATTTTAAATTTTCAGTGTGTTATGTATGTTATAATTATTGAATCATGGTTAAGAAGCAGCTTTGTTTAATAACTGTAATTCCATCAGCGGCACCAAAAGTGGATGGCCACATTTTGGAACATAGGTGGCCCATAATCCAGCCTTTTGTGCTAATTGATTCTAACCTAGCTTTATTTCACCTAATTTAATCCAGTTTATCCTAATCTTACCTAATTTTTCCTAACCTAACTTGATTTAGCTGTACCTAACCTCATGATGGCTGTCTTGGAACACTGTTTTGTCACACCTATCATTATCTACGTTAATTTTTCCTAACCCAGCCTAATTGATCAAAACCTAATTTAATCTCGTTAATTCTAACTTAACCTCATAACAACCTAGCCTAACTTCACTTATATCCTAACCTAACCTAATTTCTCATAACCCAAGCTAACCTAACCTAACCTAACCTAACCTAACCTAACCTAACCTAAGTACTCCTTATCTAAACTACCCAGATTTATTCCCTTGCTGAAGTACAGTTAGCTGCAGAGAAAATTCGAAAACTTCATGATTTGTAACAGCAGCCATCCTTATGGGATTAAGTAATCTGACAATAGATAGATAGAACCTTGGCAAGGCCCCATTCTCACATGTCAAAACAGGAATCTTTAAGGAGGCATAGGACCGGCTTATAAAAAGTAACAAATCTTTTAACTGGTTCACTGACTTTATTAACGGTGTACAGGGGTGCATTTTCGAGTATGAAGGGGATCCATAAAAACAAAAATACATACCAGTAAGGGATAGGTTAGGATAAGTTTGGGTAGGTTAGCATGAAATTGGTTAGGTTAGTATGAAGTAGGTTAGGATAAATATGTATCCATCTGTTTCCAGATGCCACAATCCCATAAGGGGTGGCCATTGAGTTATTTGTTTTACAGGGAGGGGCACTAACCCTCCACCAACCTACGTATGGTTTGGTTATATGGTTACCACCCAGTGTTGTAAATGGTTTCTTGGCTTACAGGAAACCATTTGGCTTGTCACTCAATGTAAAGCCACCTGTAAAGAAAAGAAAAGCAATAAGAAGTGACAAGAAAGATGGGAGAAATAGGAAGAGAGGAGGGCAGGCACCGGAAAAGAATGATAAAGGCTAAGGAAGAAGTAGGCAGCACTACATCAAGTGAATGGATGATGGTCACCACCACAAAGTTATGAAAATTTAGGTTAGGGTAAATAAGGTTGGGTTGTTACAAAAATTTTGGATAAGTGAGTTTGGGTTGTTACAGAAATTTAGGTTAGAATAAATAAGGTTGGTTTAAGTTACAAAAGTTGAGGCTAGGTCTGGGTAACTAGGCACCGATGTGGGTAATTTCATTCAAAAACGGCATTCTAAGATGGAGTCCGCTCATCTGTGTGCACCACAACATGGTGTCTGTCTTTAAACAAATACAGCCTTTTTAAATGCTTTGCTTCTCTTATAAAGGAAATATAAAAATTGAAGCTTGAAAATACAATCAGAAAATACTAAAAAATCTCATGAAGAGCTAAAGTCATGAAAAAAACAGAAGGAAGCTGCAAAATAATGTGGTACTATGTCTCCTTAAGTATTGCCACCAAAACTACAAACACCTTGCTGATGCTGCTGTAAAAATTAAATGAAAAAGGAATATTGGGATAAAAACAAAAGTGTCGTAAGTGTACTGTAGCTTCAAAATTAAATGAAAAAGGAATATTGGGATTAAAAACAAAAGTGTCGTAAGTGTACTGTACCTTCAAGTGCCGTAAAATAGAGTACTGTACTGTGTCTATCTTTCGAGTCTGGTTTCGGAGTCTCTATAACTCTGATATCACAGTGGCAAGAGTGGGAAGCAGGCTTCACACACTGTCCTTGTTGTTATTTAAATCATATTTTGTTTATGGACAGATCTCTATACTAAAAAGTGCACTTATTTATGCATTCATAAAGCATCAGAATTAGTTAAAAGGTAAATGATTTTATTATTACTATTATTATTTTTATTATTACTGTCTCTCTCGTCTTTTTTTTTTCCCCCTTTAGAATATTGTACTTGTGTTTTTTTTATATTGTAGTGCCATTTTTGCCTCGGCACCCTCATGTTAGGTTAGATGAGGTTAAGTATTGATCTACATGAAAAAACTTTAAAGTTTCATCTAGTTTATTTGTGTACCAGTTGTAAAGAATAGTGAAATATGTGAATGGAGGATTTTTTAAAATTTATGTATTCATTTATTCAATAGTGGTAGGTGGTGGCGACCATCATCCACTCACTTGATGTAGTGCTGCCTACTTCTTCCTTAGCCTTTATCATTCTTTTTCTGTGCCTGCCCTCCTCTCTTCCTATTTTTCCTATCTTTCCTGTCACTTCTTATTGCTTTTCTTTTTTTTACAGGTTGCTTTACATTGAGTGACAAGCCAAATGGTTTCCTGTAAGCCAAGAAACCATTTACAACACTGGGTGGTAACCATATAACCAAACCATACGTGCTCCCTACGTGTCAACAAGTGGGTAGGTGGAGGGTTAGTGCCCCTCCCTGTAAAACAAATAACTCGAAGTCAAATGGCCACCCCTTACGGGATTATGGCGTCTGACAATAGATAGATAGATTTATTCAATGCATCCATCATTCAATCCTATGTCGCCCCACAGAGGAGCCTAGGCACCCGGGGCTAGGGAAGTTGGTCCTGACATTTAAGATGAGAGTGACCAGCCTCACTCATCCCTGAGTGGCATTACGTGAGCAATAAACCCCAACCACCCCTTAGGTCTAAACATGCACCTTAATTACCCACTAGGTATAAACATGCACCTTAATTACCCACTTAGATATGGAGCACCTTAATTATCCACTAAACCACCAGGCACCATAATTTGG
>JAGKTI010004189.1:8843-28684 GCA_018397915.1 Birgus latro
CTCTCTTATCCCATAAAAACAGATCTTCTCTATCAATTTTATCTACTCCCATCATGGTCCTGAACACTGCAATCATGTCACCCCTCTCTCTCCTTTCCTCTAAGGATGGCAAATCCAGCCTTTCTAGCCTCTCACTATATGACAGATCTGCCAGACTGGGGACCATCTTGGTTGCTGTTCTTTGTATTCTCTCAGTCTTGTTTATATCTTTCTTTTTGTGTGGGGACCACACTACTGCTGCATATTCTAACCTGGGGCGGATCATGGCCACTATCAGTTTTTTCATCATCTCTTCATTCATGTAATGAAATGCCACTCTTATATTGGTCAAGAGTTTATATGTCTCTCTAACTATCTTGTTGATGTGTTTTTCAGGTGACAAACTATCCTGGACCAGCACTCCTAAATCTTTCTCTTCTCTTGTTTTTGTGATTGGTTCATTACCCATCATATAATTCAGGGATGGTCTCTTGGTGCTTTTACCCATTTCCAAAATTTTACATTTTTTTCCGTTGAATTTCATTTCCCACATCCGGCTCCAGTCATGTATCCTATCCACATCCTCCTGCAGCATTTTACAGTCCCCTTCAACCTCTACCTTCCTCAAGATCTTTGCATCATCAGCAAACAGACTTGCATAACTGTTCACTCCATCTATCATATCATTTACGTAAATCAGGAACATTACTGGCGCCAACACCGAGCCCTGTGGGACACCACTTGTTACTTCTCTCCATCCAGACATCCTGTCCTTTATTACTGTCCTCATTTGTCTGTCTCTCAAAAAGTCTCTCATCCATTCCAGGAGGTTACCCTTCAGTCCTCCTATATGCTCTAATTTCCACATTAGTCTCTTATGGGGTACCTTGTCAAAGGCCTTCTCCAAATCTAAATATACACAATCCACCCAACCGTCTCTCTCCTGTAGCACATCAATCGCTCTTGAGTAAAAGCTCAACAAGTTGGAAACACATGACCTTCCACTTCTAAATCCAAGTTGACTTTCAGTCAAAATATTAATCTCTTCCAGATATTTTATCCACCTATCTTTCAGAATCTTCTCGCACAATTTTGCAACCATGCTGGTTAGGGACAACACTGGTCTATAGTTCAGGTGCTCTTCCTTGTTTCCTCCATTGTAAATTGGTACCACATTTGCTCTCTTCCATTCCTGAGGCACTTTCCCTTCTTCCAGCGAACACACAATTAAACTGTGAATCTTATCTGCCAGTTGGTCTCTGCATCCCTTCAGTACCCAATTTGAAATTCCATCTGGTCCTGGGGCTTTCCTTATATCTTGAGTTTCCAGTAATTTGTACACTTCCTGCACTTCCACTTTTATATCTTTTATCACCACATTCCTAGTCACTCCCTCCCTCTCCACAAACTCCCCTTCATTAATAAAAACTGACTGGAAACGTTTGTTCATTATTTCAGCTTGTATTGCCACATCATTGTAGACCTCTGCTTCTACTTTCAGTTTGGTGATTCCTTCCTTTTGTTTCAATTTGCCATTAACAAATCTATAAAACAATTTGGGTTCATCCTTACATTTGTCGATTATACCTTTTTCAAAGTTCCTTTCTTCTTCTCTACGAATTATTGTATATTCATTTCTAGTTCTTTTATATTCTTCCTTTGTTCTGTTATTACCTCTCTTTCTCCATTTGTTCCACGCCATGTCCCTCTCTTTTTTCACTATCATACACCTTCTATTAAACCACTCCTTCTTCCTGTATTCTTTCCCACTTACTCTTGGAACATATTTTTCCACTCCTGAATTATAGAGGTCTAGAAAGATATCCCACTTCCTCTGAATCTCTCTTGTTTCTCTGAATTTTCTCCAATCTGCATTTTCAAAAAATTTTCTCAATTCTATAAAGTTTGCTTTCCCAAATTTGTATCTTCCCTGCCTATGGAGCTCATCTCTTGGCACCACATTCCCTATCATCATCTCGAACTCAATGACCACGTGATCACTTTTTCCTATAGGACACACATATTTAAAGGATTCAATTATGTCAGGTTCTTTGGTTAGCAGTAAATCTAATCTTGCTGGGGTGTCATCACCTCGGAATCATGTCTCTTCTTTGACCCACTGTGTCATTACATTATTCATCACAATGTTTAACAATATAGTGCCCCAAGAATCTTCGTCACCTCCTGAGTCCCATTCCTCCCAGTTCACCTCTTTACAATTAAAATCACCCATTAGAATTATATTGCTGCTTTTCTCAATCACTTTCTGTAGATAACTAACCATGTCTGACAACATCTCCTGGTATTCATCATCAATCCATGCTCTTGTCTTAGGTGGAACATATACTACTGCTATATCTCTCTTACAGTTCTCTCCAGTTTCTAATTTCATGTTTATCACTTCAGCCCTACCCTCTCCCATTTCCACAGAATCTACATTTAAGTTGTTCTTCACTGCTATCATCACTCCTCCTCCCATTTTATCTTTTCTGTCTCTTCTCCACAATTTGTATTTGCCATCTCCCATATGGATATCAATATTCTCCCTTAACTTGGTCTCTACAAAGCACATAACATCAGGTTCTTGTACCCTCAAGAAATCGTTGATTTCTAACATTGCCGATATTAATCCATCAACATTAGTGTAAGCCACTTTCAAACTTTTTTCGTTATTACTTATACCATCTTTTCTCCTCCTCTCTGTCGGTACCATTTCCTCAATTTCTGGTCCATAACTCTCCAATAAAACACTGTCTTCTCCTTCTCCGTTCTCTGCTTGTTTTTTGCCTTAGCTTCCTTTACTAACTCCTTTATTTTAGCTCTTTCTTCCTCATCTGAGTCTCTCCTTAACCAGACATTTTCGAACCCCTCTTTGTCTGCCAATTTCCATGTCCTATTCATGATTTTATTTACTATTATCTGGGACTTAAACTTCACCTTCAATGGCCTCGCCCCTCCTTCCTCATACTTACCTAACCTAAACACTTCTTCAATCTCTTCTTGGGCTTCATTGTTACTCTCCATGACTACTGATATTATTTCTTTAACTTTACTCAATTCTTCTCTCTCTCTTTCAGATCTTATCGTGATACGCTTTTCTTTTACCCCTAAAATAATTACACATTTTTTCTTGTCTGCTACATCCCTGACTAAAGATTCTCTACTTTTCAGTACCCTAACCACTTCCTTTTCCACCTTTTCCTTGCTTTGTTGTTCTATAATCTCTTTCAAATTTACATTCCCTTCCTCCTGAATTTTCTTCCACCCCTTTTGTTGGTCCTTGATTTCCTTAATATGTTCATCTTGCATCCTTGATTTTGAATCATACTCATCTAACTTACTTTTCATTCTGTCTCTTCTTCCAACCTCTTGAGCTGTTCTATTTCATTTGTGGCAGATTCATTACTCACTTTTAATTCCGTAACTTCTCTTTCTTGTTCCACACTGTGTGTTTAAACTTTCTCCAGCTTGTTCTGTAAAACATTTATCTCTCTCTCCTGTTGTAAGGTCCTCTCCTGCAGCTCTCTAATTACTACCCATACCTTCTTCAATTCCTGGACATTCCTCTCTGCCATTTTTTCTACTCCTGCTACTCTTGTTTGATTCAGTTTGGTACTTCCATTTTTCGCATCTTCGTCGGAGAAGTCCACAAATTCCCTTTCGCCAGACATAAACAAACCGCCGTCGCTTTCCGCCATGATACAACCATATGGAAACTTTTCTATTCTACTGTGTCTTGCTCTCTTTATCCAGAAACACGCCTTTTTTTAAACTAATGTCCGACGGGACCACCACTCACGCACTCATTTACATAATCACAATAGGCTGGTTTCCTTTCGCCACTGATTCAGCGATTATTTTCCTGCGATCCAGGAAGACGTCTGTCCACGTGCTAACAGGTGAATTGTCCAGTGTGGGGGGGGAAGGGGGGGTTAGGTAGGGCCAGGCAGTATCCCCCCCTTGACTGAAGGTAGTGTGTGTGTGTGTGTGTGTTCTTACATAATTGTTCTTACCTAATTGTATCTTTACAGGAATGAGTCGTGTATGTGTGTATGTGTGTATTTACCTATTTGTAGTAGTACAGGAACTGAGCAAAGCTCATGTTGTTCTGTCTCCATATCTACATTTACCTGGTCTAGTTTTAACCCGCCAAGTCCCACCGACGTACGATGCACGTCACTACTTTTTTCCGCTGACAGACCCAACGACGTTCATCATATGTCACTCAATTGCAAGGCCCATTGTGTGCACATTTTTCAACATTCGCAGGTGACTTTTGGTAGGCATATGTGGGAGACCTTCCTCTACCTTCTGTCAAGGGGGGATACTGCCTGGCCCCACCTAACCCCCCCTTCCCCCCCACACTGGGCAATTCACCTGTTAGCACTAACCTGGCCAGTAAAGGTATGTTGCCCCACAGTCTCTCCAATGATGAAATTCATGGTGAAAGTGATTCCTGAGGTGGAGGACAAAGAAACAAAGAAGCTAGAGGCAGAAACAACAGAAGTGATGAGGTGGTAATGTTGTAAAGTAAGGTGCCATATAATGGGGTTTTGAGTGAGTGAACAATGGTTATAAATGCCTATATTATTGTGTGAAAACCAATATAGACTTGTACAACACATAAATTTGTACCAAATAAATGATATAAATACGTAATTTAAAGTGGCTTGAATTAGTTAACCCTTTCATACTTTGTTTTCTTTAGCCAGGTACCCTGAAAAAGAAGGAAAACGTAAGGTTGAGTGACACCTGTATCAACATTTCTAACCCCAAAATCGCAATTTCTCTATGAATTTTCTATGTTTCTCACCAAAAGCGAAGGTTTCGGCCAAAAAAAAAAAAAGGCGAAAATCGGTCGGGATCTGGGGGTATGCTGAGTAAAAAAGCGGTCGGGACTGAACGGGTTAAACACATGAAAGTTTTTTGCTTGTACCACCTCATTGTCCAGGCTATTCCACAGGTCTATGCATCTATAAGGAAAACTATATTTATTGATATCCTTCAAGCAGCTTGGCTTCTTCAGTTTCATTCCATGTCCTCTTGTTGCTCTCGTATTCAATACAAACAAATCTTCTCTGTCAATTTTATCTACTCCCATCATCACCCTGAACACTGCAATCATGTCACCCCTCTTTCTCCTTTCCTCTAAGGAAGGCAAATCCAGCTCTTCAAGCCTCTCTCTGAATGACAGATCTGCCAGGCTGGGGACCATCTTGGTTGCTGTTCTTTGTATTCTCTCAATCTTGTTTATATCTTTCGTTTTGTGTGGGGACCACACTACTGCTGCATATTCTAATCTGGGGTGGATCATGGCCACTATCAATTTTTTCATCATATCCTCATCCATGTAATGAAATGCTACTCTTAAGTTGGTCAAGAACTTATACGTCTCTCTAACTATCTTGTTAATGTGTTTTTCAGGTGACAAACTATCGTGGACCAGCACTCCCAAATCTTTCTCTTCTCTCGCTTTTGTGATTGGTTCAATACCCATCAAATAATTCAGTGATGGCCTCTTAGTACTGTTTCCCAATTCCAATATTTTACATTTTTTTGCATTGAATTTCATTTCCCACATCCGGCCCCAATCACATATCCAATCCAGATCCTCCTGCAGCATTTTACAGTCTTCCTCAACTTCTACTTTCCTCAAGATCTTTGCATCATCAGCAAACAGACATGCATAACTGTTCATTCCATCTACCTTATCATTTACATAAATCAGGAACATTACTTGTACTAACACTGAGCCCTGTGGGACTCCACTTGTTACTTCCCTCCATTCAGACATCCCGTCCTTCATTACTGTCCTCATTTGTCTCTCTCTCAAAAAGTTTCCCATCCAATCCAGGAGGTTTCTCTTCAGTCCTCCTATGTGCTCCAATTTCCACAACAGACGCTTATGGAGTACCTTGTCTAAGGCCTTCTCCAAATTCAAATACACACACTCAACCCAATCGTCTTTCTCCTGTAGCACATCAATCGCTCTTGAGTAAAACCTCAACAAGTTGGAAACACATGACCTTCCACTTCTGAATACAAACTGACTTTCAGCCAAAATGTTCATACCTTCCAGATATTTTATCAATCTATCTTTCAGGATTCTCTTGCACAATTTTGCGACGATGCTGGTCAGGGACACTGGTCTATAATTCAGGGTTTCTTCCTTGTTTCCCCCCTTATAAATTGGTACCACATTTGCCCTCTTCTCTTCCTGAGGCACTTTCCCCTCTTCCAGAGAACACACAATTAAACTGTGAATCTTATCCGCCACTTTTTCTCTGCTTTCCTTCAGTACCCACTTAGCGATTCCATCTGGTCCTGGGGCTTTCCTATCTTGCTTTTCCAGTAATTTATACACTTCCTGTACATCCACTTTTATATCTTTTATCACTACATTTCTAGTCACTCCCTGCCCCTCTACAAAATCCCTTTCTTTACTGAAAACAGATTTCAAACATTTGTTATTTCAGCTTGCATTCAAGCATCTATATAGACCTCTCCTTCTACTTTCAGTCTGGTGATTCCGTCCTTCCTTTTGTTTCAATTTGCCATTGACAAATCTATAAAACAATTTGGGTTTTTCCTTACATTTGTCAATTATACCTTTTTCAAAGTTCCTTTCTTCCTCTTTATGTATTCTTGTATATTCATTTCTAATTCTTTGATATTCTTCCTTTGTTCTGTTATTACCTCTCTTTCTCCAGTTGTTCCATGCCATGTCTCTATTTTTTTGCTATCATACACCTTCTATTAACCTGTCGAGTCCCATCGACGTACGATGTACGTCGCTACTTTTTTCCGTGGGCAGACCCAACGACGTACATCGTACGTCACGCAATTGCAAGGCCCATTATGTGCACATTTTTCAACATTCGCAGGTGATTTTTGGTAGGCATATGTGGGAGACCTTCCTCTACCTGCTGTCAAGCAGGGATGCTGCCTGGCCCCTCTTAACCCCCCCTTCCCCTCACACTGGGCAATTCACCTGTTAGCAGCAACCTAGCCAGTAAAGGTATGTTGCCCCACGGTCTCTCTAATGACAAAATTCACGGTGAAAGTGATTCCTGAGGTGGAGGACAGAAACAAAGAAGCTAGAGGTAGAAACAAACAGAAGTGATGAGGTGGTAATGTCATAAAGGAAGGTGCCATATACTGGGGTTTTGGGTAAGTGAACATTGCTTATAAACGCCTCTATTATTGTGTAAAAACCATTATAGACTTTTACTACACATATATTCGTACCAAATAAATGAAATAAATACGTAATTTAAAGTGGTTTGAATTAGCCAACCCTTCCATAGTTCGTTTTCTTAGCCAGGTACCTTGAAAAAGAAGGAAAATGTAAGGCTGAGTGACACCTGTATCAACATTTTTTTACCTCAGGATCGCGATTTCACTATGAATTTTTGATGCTTCTCACCAAAAGCGAAGGTTTCAGCCAAAAAACAAAAAGTCGAAAATCGGTCGGGATCTGGGGGTAGACTGGGTAAAAAACCGGTCGGGACTCGGCGGGTTAAACCACTCTGGTTTCCTGTTTTCTTTCCCACTTACTCTTGGAACATATTTTTCCACTGCCAAATTATAGAGGTCTTGAAAGATATCCCACATCATCTGTATCTCTCTTGTTTCTCTTAATTTTCTCCAATCCGTATTTTAGAAAAATTTTCTCATTCCTTTAAAGTTTGCTTTCCCAAAGTTGTATCTTCCCTGCCTATAAAGCTCGTCTCTTGGCACCACGTTCCCTCAATGTGTGTGTGTGCACACTGTGCACACGTGTGCACTCACACAAAAATTATTCAGTACTCTTACAGCAGGTATCATTTTGCAACATGGATGAAGCATTATGACATATGGAACATCCTGTAACTGTAAGTGCAAATATTATCTTTGGCAATTATTAAACTCAAAATTGCAAAAAGATTCACTTACTGGTTGGTATATGTATTGAGGCACCACATTTATAGACTCATGTGTGTCTGCGGAAGTTGCTCATTTTCACAACCATCATATTCAATGGTGGTGATACTTTTTAGGGAGGGTGCACATGTGCATGTGTGTACATGTGCATGTATGTGCATCTACATGTGTGTGTGTGTGTGTGTGTGTGTGTGTGTGTGTGTGTGTGTGTGTAACTCACCAGGTCGGTCAAGATTACTTAATGGTCGTGATCGTCAGCTTTTACCCTCCCAGAAGGGAGCTGAGAGCTCATATAGTCCAATCAAGGGGCAAGGCTGTGACCTTCACACACACACACACCCATCCCCTTGCTCAAGGAGGACAGTAACCACCCACTTCGTCAGTGAAACTTTTTGCAACCCGAGAGAGGCACGAACTCCCGTCTACCAGATGGCAAGCGAGAACATTACCACTGCGCCAGCGTGTATGTGTATGTGTGTGTGTGTTCTTACCTAACTGTATCTTTACAGGAATAAGTCAAGCTCGTACTGTCCCATGTCTTAAACCATTTCTGTGTGTGTGTGTGTGTGTGTGTGTGTGTATTTATCTATTTGTATTTACCTATTTGTAGTATACAGGAATTGAGCTAAGCTCGTGTTGTCCTGTCTCCATATCTACATTCATCTAATCTAGTTTTAAATACATGAATGTTTTTCGCCTGCACTACCTCTTCGTCCAAGTCATTCCAAATACTTATGCTTCTGTTCGGGAAACTGAACCTTTTGAGATCATTAAGACACCTACTATTCTTCAACTTGAAGCCATGACCTCTTGTTCTTCCATCGTCCAACACAAAAAGATCCTCTCTCTCCACCCTTTCCAATTCTCTTACATTTCTAAATATTGTGATCAAGTCACCTCTTTCCCTACTCTCGCGCAGTGTTGGTAACTTCAGTTTTTCTAATCTCTCCTCGCAGGCGAGTTCCCTTAAACGTGGTATCATCCTCGTTGCCATCCGTTGAACCCTCTCTAGTTTATCAATATGCTTCTTCAAATGAGGTGACCATACCACCGCCGCATACTCTAGTCTTAGTCTTATCATGGTCACTATCAACTCCCTCAACATTTCCTCATCCATATAATTAAAAGCCACTCTCATGTTAGTCAATAATCTATAAGTTCCCCCAATCATTTTGTTTATATGCTTTTCTGGTGACAAGTCATCCCAAATAATCACTCCCAAGTCTTTCTCATCCTGTCTTTTACTAATTACCTCATTGCCCATTTTATATGTTCAGTGTGGTCTTCTTTCACTTATTCCCATTTCTAATACATGACACTTCTTGGCATTAAAGTCCATTTTCCAAGTCTGGCTCCAGCTGTGGAGTTTGTCCAAGTCCTCCTGCAGTTCTTTACAACTATCAATACATTTAATATGTTTCATAATTTTAGCATCATCTGCAAATATACTCATGTAACTATTCAAACCCTCTGGCAAATCAATTACATATATCAGAAAAATTATTGGGGCCAAGACAGAGCCCTGGGGTACTCCACTAGTCACATTTCTCCACTGTGAAACCTTGTCTCTTATTACTGTTCTCATCTGCCTTCCTATCAAATAATCTCCCATCCACTTTAATAGTTTCCCATGCACCCCTCCAAAACTCCTCAACTTCCACAATAGTCTCCTATAGGGCACCCTGTCAAATGCTTTCTTAAGATCCAGATAGACACAGTCCGCCCATTCCTCTCTCTCCTGTACGACATCTATTACCCTACTGTAGACTTTAATAGGTTAGTAACACATGATCTTCCTTCCCTAAAACCAAACTGTCTTGGTGTTATCACTTCATTTTCTTCTAAATACTTTATCCATCTTTTTCTAATAATTTTCTCACAGATTTTACAAACAATACTAGTAAGTGACACAGGTCTATAATTAAGTGGATCCTCCCTATCTCCTCCCTTAAAGACTGGCACAATACTTGCTCTTTTCCAATCTTTAGGTAACTGTCCACTTTCAAGCGAGGTCTTGATGATGACATAAACTGGCCTCACTAACTGGTCGGCACATTCCTTCAGGATCCATCCAGCCACACCATCTGGTCCCATTGCTTTTCTCACATCCAAATCCTTCATCAGCTGCAGCACCTCATTCATGTCAACTGTAATTTTAGCCATTCCCGTCAGCCTGGGTTCCATTTCAGGCTCCCTAAATTCGTCTTCCAATACTGTATATAAACTGACTGCAGCTTGTTGTTCATTATTTCACACAAGTTTTCCTCTCTTTCGTATGTTTCATCTCCATCCCTCAGTCGTATTATACTGTCCTTAACTTTCATTTTGTCATTTACAAACCTATAAAATAGTTTCGGCTCTTTTTTATAGTTAGATACGATAACTTTTTTGTATTTCCTTTCCTCTTCTCTCCGTACCCTTACATATTCATTTCTTACCTGCTTGTACTCCTCCCAAGCCCTTTCACTATACCTTCCTCTCACTTTATTCCATGCTTTTTTTCTTGCCACTTGTACCATCCTACATCTGTTGTTAAACCATTCTTTTTTCCTTTCCATAGCTGCAAAAAATTTTGGGACATACTTAGTAACTCCTGTTTTATATACTTCTGTCAAAAACTTATATTTCTCAACATTTGTGATCATATTCATTTTACTCCATTCTACATTTTGGAAAAAGTTCCTCAGGGAAGCAAAGTCTGCCTTCCCATAATTGTATCTATTTTCTCTGTTTTTCATCTCTTTCACCTTCCCTTACTCCTACCACGTCCATCTCAATTACCAAATGATCACTTTTACCACAGGGGAATTGATAGGTTATGTTCCTCACATCATTTGGGTCCTTTGTGAATACTAGGTCGAGCCTGGATGGTTTGTCGTCACCCCTAATTCTTGTGTTTTCTTTGATCAATTGGGTTAACATGTTTTCCATCACCAATTCCATTAATTTATTTCCCCATGATTCCTCATTGTTCCCAGCATCCATACTTTCCCAGTCAACTTCTCTACAGTTAAAATCTCCCATTAATATTATTCTATATCTTCGTTCAATTAACATTTTTTAGCCTAATAATGGACACTCTTATTAACTGTTCGTAATCTTCCTTCGTCCATGCCCTAGTTTTGGGGGGCATATAAAATACTATTACATCCATTTTTTCTCCATAACTTTCCTCTATTACAACTCCCAAAAGTTCAGCCATGGTATTTTCAATTTCTATATTCTTTGCTCTTAGGTCATTACGGGTTAATATCGCTATACCTCTCCCAAACTTACCTTCTCTGTCCTTCCTCCAAATGTTATAATTTTTCCATCCAAATAATTTTGTATCGACATCTTGGGGCAATTTAGTCTCTACCAAGCAATCAATTTCAGGTTTATTTTCATTTAAATAATCTCCAATTTCCCCTTTCTTAGATATTAACCCATCTACATTACTGTACATGATACTCGGATTTGCTGAACAGTTTTTATCTTTACTCGATCTTCTCTTTTTCATATTCATATCCATCCCCCTTGTTTCCTTCACATCTAGTTCTTCACATACCACTTCCTTACTTTCATATCCATCACTCTCCAAAAAAAAGTTTTACGTTCTTTCTCTGTCCTCCTGTCATTTTTTTCCTTTACTTGGTCATTCAAAGATTTTAAAACTTCTCTTTCTTCTTCATTCAAATCTTTTCTTACTATAATATTTTCCATCCCTGCCTCTTTACTTTGTTTCCAGGTCATCTTAAGTATATCATTTACTACACCTTCTGATGACATCTTAACTCTAATTGGTCTTGCCTCCCCTTTCTTATATGGTCATATTCTCCTTACTTCCTCAATTTCTTTTTCCCACTTGTTTCCTTCGGGATCGATCTTGCCCAATATCTTCCTCACCTGATTCGAGTCTCTCTCGAGTCTCACAGACCTAACTTTTTCTTCCTCCTTCTCCCTGTTTTCAAATATTATGGCACATCTGTTCCTTCCTACTGTTTCTCTCACTATTTTCTCTTTTTTCTTCAATATTTTCACTACATTTTCTTCCATTTTTTTCTTGTTCATTTCCATTTCTTCCTGAATAATTTCCCTTAAACTGACCACTTCTTTTTTGTTCTTCCACATGTGCCCACTTTGCCTTTTGCTCTTCTAACACACTACTTACCTTCTCTGTTTTGTTACTGCTCTCTTCTAGTTTTCTCCTTAATTCAAATTCTCGATCTCCCGGTTTACTGTCTCATTGGTCTGTATCAAACTCTGTATAGTATTCTCGGTATTTTCAGGCATGTTTCTTGATACTAGATCCTCCACTTTCTTTTCTAGTTCACTAATTCTCATAATCAACGTTTTGAACAAATCCATAATATTTGTTTCACTATCAAACCCTGGAAATTCCAGTTCCCCAATGTTCACATTGTCGGCCTGTTTAAGGTCGGTTGCAGTACTAAACTGACCAGCTGTTCCCAAAATTCCTACAAATCATTCATGTATACTTACTGACAATAGTTCTTTACATTTTTGGTAGACTATAATAACTTGCAATACTTCAAATTTTGAACAAGACTGAAGGAGACAGGACAATTCCTGAAAACTACTTAAGGTTCGTTGAGAGGTGGTTTGAGACACGTCTTCTCGCACTGGCTGCTCGTGTGTGTGTGTGTGTGTGTGTGTTCTTATCTAGTTGTATCTTTACAAGAATGAGTCAAGCTCATACTGTCCTGAGTATTAAACCATTTTTATCATACATATCCTTAAATTTATTAATAGTTTTGGCACACACTATTTCATTTGGTAGTGCATTCCACTGATCAATTGCCCTATTGGGAAACTGAATTTCCTTATGCCTTTATCACCTCTCTTTTTATGTAGTTTTTTTCAGTGTCCTCTTTCTGATGCTTCCCCATAGGTTATATATTCATTTATGCCTATTTTCTCTTTCCCTGACATGCATTTGTATAGCATAATCACATTTCCTCTTTTCCTTCTCCCCTGTAATGTTGGTAGATTCAATTTTTCTAGACTTTCTTTGTAGCTCAGATCCCTTAAACTTGGTACCCATCTTGTTGCTGCCCTTCGTACTTTTTCAATCTTATCTATGTGTTTTCTGAGATGAGGATTCCAGAGTACTGATGAATACTCAATTGTTGGTCTGATGAATGATGTTATCTTTCCCAGCATGTCTTCATATATACTGTATATATGTGAAAGCTATTCTCATATTAGCAAGCAGTGTATACATGTTTCACTTATGTGGTCAGCTGGAGATGGTCTGTTATTGATAATCACTCCTAAGTCCTCCTCCCTTTCTGATATGTGTAGGGATGAACTTCCTAACTTATAATCCCAATTTAATTTTTTTTCACTTTTACCAAGCTTAATTACATGACACTTGTCCACATTAAACTCCATTTGCCATTTAATGCTCCATTCATGAAGTTTACTGTAAACTCTCAATTATCCAGCACTGCATTATCCTTCATATGACACTATCTGATGCAGCCAATGGCTGAATTAAAATGGTATCCAGCAGTAACCATAAAATCTTAGACATTATCTGGCATGAAGGACCCTTTCTTTTGGATAAAAGTACATTATCATCAGGCATGAGACAGTTGTTGTTATCAAACATCCAGGAAAAAAAAAAAACGAAGAAGAAGAAGAAGAAATACACAAAATGAATGGGATTATACTGTACTGTAATATGAAAGTGGTGGAGTGTTGAGGGAGGGAGGGTCGACAGTTGGTCAGCCTTGTAGCTCACAGGTGTTGGTGGTGGGTATGGAGGGGAGATGCAGTGGTAAGTAGAAAAGTTCTGACTGGCTAAGGAAAGGGAGGGGGAATTCTAATGCAGATTTCTCATTGGCTGGCAGCAGGTAGGTGGATGTTCTCTCACTGTCCATTACATTCCTCTGTGATGCTATGGTGCAGATATACAAACAAGCCTACATTGCACTCTAAGTCTCTTCCACAGCATCAACATCATCGCCAACTTGAAACTGCTTCCATACATAAAATTACAGTGTACTTAAATCATTACGATACAGTGTTTTATTATTACGAATGCCAATTAGTTGTTTTTTGACATTTTAAATCATTTTTGGGTTAGACAGTGGATAAGTGTTATACAGATGGGGGGATAGGAGACCCTGGAGGTGACTTTTGCATCATCCTGCATTCTGACAGTATCCGGCAAGCTTTTGGCTCTATTACACCGAATAATTGGGAGTTTACTGTATTTAATTCTTCCTATTGCTCTCTCCAAGAATCTGTTAGTAACTTTCCTTTGTATTTCTGCATCATCAGCAAACACATTTATATAGCTTCCATTTCCAATGTTACTGTCTTTGTCATTTATATATACTAAAAACATAACTGGTGCCAGCACTGAGCCCTGTGGAACTCCGCTAGTCACTTCCCTCCATGATGAGTAACTTCCATTTCGTACTGTTCTCATTTCCCTTTTTCTGAGAAAATCCTGCATCCAGCAGTACAGATTGCCTTGGATACCTCCTTGATGGTACACTTTCCATAAAAGTCTTTGGTGTGGTACTCTGTCAAATGCCTTCCTGATATCTAAATACAGTAGATACTATCCACTCATCCTTCTCTTTTCTGTAATATTTCTGTAACTCTGTCATAGTAGCTTAACCCTTTCGCGCACGGTACCGTGATTTGCGTTCATGTGGTGTGGTGTGCCAAAGCACAGGACCACAAATCGAGTTAAAACGCGAAAAAAATTAACCAAAAAATAAGTTTTCGGTCGATTTGCGTCAAATTTTGTAGCATTCCAGCAGCCACGTGTCTCTCCCGAGGTAAGACTTTGGCAACACTGCAATGACTCCTATGTGCCTGTACGTAGTGACAGAATCTCAGTGCTCCACTAGCAGCCAGACAGCAGGGTCGTGCTGTGTTGTGTTGTCCCTTTAAATCTGCCATTTTCCCCCTCCCACCCGATTCTGAAGCCATTATTGAAATATTGTGACTGTACAGTGTTTTTTTACTATACTGTGAAGTGATTGTGTCTACTGAATATAGATATAGTGTTTTTAAAGCATTGGGGCCCGTTATCAGCTGTTAGGCCTAGAGGCAGAGTCTGGTTTGTTATAGCGGGGTTTCCACTCACCCTGCCCGTAAAATGATGTATTTTACCCTTATAGTGAAGCCATTACTTATATCTGTGAAACACATAGTGCCTGGATTAGTGAAATAACTGACCTACCATAGCAGGCATTATGTTATGCCATACAGAAAACAGACATATGGATTACTTGCTAAGGGAACAGGCGGTCTCTTACGCCATACAGTAGGGAAGGGAATAACAGAAGAAGCTGGGATGGAATCATGTGATAGTGTTTTATACTGCATATGGTTCAGTGTGAAATATACGTATAAAATAGTGCAGCGAGTGTTCAAGAAATATTGCGTGCATTGACTGACAGCGGAAAGTTACGTAATGGTCAGAAACAAGAAAATACGCCACACAGCGACACATATATGACATTATATACGTATGTCGTGCAGCGAATGTTCGTGGAGAAATCTACTGTGTGCTTCACATGTGTTGGGCAAACGTGGTGCAAGGAACAGAGAATACGCCACACACACACACACACACACACACACACACACACCCATGAACACACACACTACCTAGCTCATCTTCAATTCCTTCAAGTTCCTGCCAGCAGCTCAACACCTCTGGAGCAAGTGAGTTATCCATATTTTGTTGATTTGTACATTGACCTGTTTCTACATTTCTATATTTTTTTCACAAATAAGTATAAGTACTGTTTTTTACATATACACACATGAGAGGGAAGAAAGTTCAGCTTTAGCAAAAAGACTAGTGGAAATGTCGAGTTACTGAGAGCACTATCAAAGAGCTTATGATATTTCTCGTGTATAATTTGAGTAAAAAATAATAATAATAAAACGTAACGAGCGAAAATATGTAAGTATTCGTGAGGCAGGGAAATTGAGCATTTTTATCTCGCTTGTGGGCGAGGAAGAGTGTTCTATCTTTGTCGTCCATTTACTAAAAATTATTGAACGTATCGATTTCCTGTAAGAACCAAGATAAAGATCAGTGAATTCTACATATGTACGGGACATAACTATGTAATTTCTTTAATGAAAAGTTGTGGTTACGTAGGCGGTTATTGTGCACACATGACGAAAGTGCACCACGGCCGCGAGTACCCTGTAGTTTTTTGTGATTTACTCGGAAACTATGAACTGTATCAAAACAAAAAGGTATCAGGAGAAAGCTTATGAAATTGTACATAAGATTATGTAATAAAAACATAAGGTGTGCAAGAAAACTTCTGCAGTATACCTCCCTGAACAAAAATCAATTTTTTTTACAAAAATGGCTTTTAGTTTTTGGCTATTTTCTTGAAAACTACAAATCGCACTAGTGAAATGGCAGGGGAAAGAGTGACATGGAGGCGATTTGTTTGTGGCCACCCCGTTTGGGATTGAGGCGTCTGGCAATAGATAGATACAAATTGCATCACAACCAGACATACCTCATTAGAAAGCCAATGAGATTCTCTATCAAAACTTATAATAACATTTTTCTGTATGATGCAAAACACTCAAACGACGATGTTGGGAAGTGAGATCAACATTCCAAAATGTTTATTCACGGCAGCCTTGTGTACTTTTATTCGTATTTTTCTGGATTTACTTTTAGCTTATCAGCTAGAACAAACATCGGCGAATAAGATTATGTGAGTTTCAGGGCAATATTTTGAGGTTTGGGTGGCGAAAATGAGGCAAGAATACATGTAATTTGCGTACCGCGGGCTGCCAGCGGAGCGCGCGGGGGAGTAAAATCGTGAGCCATGAAACTTAATCAAACTTACCGTGCGCGAAAGGGTTAACAGATTAGTAACACATGGTTATCTTTCTAAAACTGAACTGCCTTTCCGTTATCATACTGTGTTCTTCTAGATGGTTAACCCAAACATTTCTTATCAGCGTTTCTAGTATCTCACTGACAACACTGGTCAGTGATACTGGTCGGTAGTTAAGTGGATTCTGTCTATTCCTTTTCTTGAATATGGGAACAAAGTTTGCTTTCTTCCAAATATCACGTAGTTTTACCTTGACCTAAGGATTCCTTGAATATTAAGTACGATGGTCTGCTTAACTCTTCTGCCCATTTATGTAGCACCCAACCTGAAATTTTGTCAGGACCATATGCTTTTCCTATGTCTAATTTACTGAACTCTTCCTGTACTTCTTTTTCTGATATTTGTATATCGGGTGATATGTGTGGGCAAGCATGTTCCATATCATCTCTTTCAAAATTATTTTCTTTTGTAAAAACTGATTGGAAATTTTATTCAGTGCTTCACAAATATCTTTCTCTTGCATATAGATGCTCCCCTCCTCCATAATGGATGTATTTTATCTTTAACTATGGTTTTTATTTATAATGTCTTCCTCAAACTGTCTCTGAGCTTCCCTCCTTATCCCTGTATAATCATTTCTTGACTGTTTATAGTTGTTATATGCCCTCTCACTAATGTGTCTTCTGTATCTATTCCACAGCAATTCACTTTTTTCTTTTGTTGCTTTTAAATTCTGTATTAAACCATTTCTTTATCATCATTTCTGTGTCTTTGTGCTGAGGGATGTAATTTAGGACTCCTATTTCAAGAAAATCACAGAATTTTCTATTTATAACATTTAAATCACATCCTCTACGCTCTTTCTCAAAACCTATTTGTAAGAAGTACTTCTTCAGGTCATGGTAGTTGCCCTTTTTATAGTTTAGACTCCTAACTCTCATTACTGGTAACTATGTCATATGCAATCCTGCAGCTGCAACTTAATACTGCATGGTCACTTTTACTTAATGGAGGGTGATACATTATATTGTCAATATCATATTCTTGCCTAGTAAATATATGATCTACTACTGATGGATCATCAAGTACTCTTTTTCTGTTGTTTCCCTTTACATGCTGTGTTAGGAAAAACTCTTGCAAAAGATCCGGGAGCTTCTGATCCCAACAGCTTTCATAGCTTCTTACATCTGGAGTATTCTATCTATCTATCTATCTATTGCCAGATGCCTTAATCCCATATGGGGTGGCCACAAACAAATTGCCTCCATGTTGCTCTGTCCCCCACCATTTCACTGCCCTGCTCCCAGCTCACACACCCACTCTCATATACCTCTCCACTTCATCCCTCCATCTCATCCATGGCCTCCCCCTCCCTCTCCCCCCTTCCACCTCACTCACATACACTCTCCTCATCAGTCTCTCACTCTAAATCCTCTCCACATGGCCAAACAACCTTACTGTGTTTCTCATAACGCTTCCTATCACATCCACGTCCACACCACAACACTTCTTCACTTCCTCATTTGTCAATGTCTCTCCATGTGACTCCACATGCTCCTTTCAAATAACTCATTTCCACTGCTCTCACTCTTGACTTCTGTCCCTTCAACAAGCCCCAAGCTTCACTTCCACATGTTAGAGTTGATATCACAATACAGTCATGTAGTAACTTTTTCACTTCATGCTCACTTCCTGTTTCTTATCACACAAACCAGCAACTTTTCTTCCCTGCTGCACGCTTCCTAGCACTTCACCCTCTAGACTTCCATCCTCAGTCGTCACACTACCCAAGTACTTAAACGCACTCACATTCCCATAACCTCCCCATCCAATCTCACTGTACATTCACTGGCTTCACTCTTCACACTACCCAAGTACAGTAATCCCTCCACTATTCGACGTAATAGAGCCAAAGGCATGTCCGGACACTGGTTTTGTCCGAATATTGGTCCTGAAGCTCCAGAACAGGTCATTCATGACCCTAACCTAACCTAACCTAGATCAGAAAACTAACTTCCTACCTCCTTACCAGATATGTATAGCACTTATTTAGGTCCCTTTTCACATAAATAATGCACCTAAAGCATGAATTAACTGAATTTTAACCAAAAAATGATGATTTAGAGGTGAGTAAGGCATAGGTGCTCAGAAATTGCCACCATAGTATAAGTAAGTATCAGACATAAAAATCATCTTTTCTCACATTGTATGCACTAAATTATTGGATACAAAGCATCAAATACAGTAAATGATGTAAATTGTTACCAGAAAAATGGTTAGGTTAGGTTATGACCAGACATGAAATTCACTGGCATTCATCTTTTTCATAGCTGGTGCACTTAAAAAACATGCATGAAAAAATTAAATTGAAAGCAAGAAATTATGATTAACATTTATGGTAATTTTTTAACCCATTTACAGCATGCTGAAAACAGGTTAGACATGAAAATCTTTATGGTAATCATCTTTCACACAAATCAATGGCATTCATCTTTTTCATAGCTGGTGCACTTAAAAACCATGCATGAGAAAATTAAATTGAAAGCAGGAAATTATGATTAACATTTAGGGTAATTTTTTAACCCATTTACAGCATGGTGAAAACAGGTTAGACATGAAAATCTTTATGGTAATCATCTTGCACACAAATCAATGGCATTCACCTTTTTCATACAGTGTACTTAAATCATTACGGTACAGTATTTTATTATTAAGAATGCATGACAAAATTAAATTAAAAGCAGGAAATTATTATTAACATTTAGGGTAATTTTTTTACCTATTTACAGCAAGCTGAAAACAGGTTAGACATGAAAATCATTATGGAAATCATCTTTCGCACAGTTTATGCATGAGATTAATGATATGGAAAGAACAAAACAAGGAATTTTGATGAAGTTAGGGTGAGGAGACTGTAGCACCAGTCGAGCAGGGCAGTACTCCCAAGGAGGATGGAAAGCTGATGACAGGGAGAGCTGGAGCTTCTGTTTCATCAGCCCTCAGGACTTGTTCCTGACCATCCCCCTTTGCTGAACTTTTTCAGTGTCTCAGTAACACAGAGAGTAGACCAGCATGCTCTCCAATACAAGTTTCTCT
>JAGKTI010004189.1:33381-52069 GCA_018397915.1 Birgus latro
TTATCACAAACACTACACAAGATGGAATTACTTCCCACACCCTTGTGGCAAACTGCACATGGCCACTCTCCCTCTCCTCTGATTGTACCGCCACCAACCCTAGATATCATCACTTTTGTTTTATCTGCATTTACCCTTAAGCCCTTGTACCCCATACCATCTCTCCACTTCTTAAATCTTTCCTCCGCCTCCTTTTCATTCTCTGCAATCAACACCAAATCATCAGCATACAACATCTCCCATGGGAGTCCATCTCTGAAGTCACGTGAGAGGGCTTCAAGCACCATGATAAACAACAAGGGACTCAAAACTGACCCCTGATGCACACCAACATTCACGGAAAACTCATCACTCAAAGCTCCATTCACTCTTACCTGGGTGCGAGCACCCACGTACATGGCCATAACCACCCCAACCAGCCACTCTTCCAACCCTAGTTTTCTCATTGCCCACTTCACCACCTCTCTAGGGACTCTGTCAAAGGCCTTTTCCAAATCAACAAAAACAAAATACAATTCCCTTTTCTTTCCAATATATTTTTCCTGAAGCTGTTGAACAATGAATATGGCATCAGTGGTCCCCAGCCTGGCATAAACCCAAACTGCATCTCATCGATATTCACTCTTTCTCTAATCATACCTTCTAGAACTCTCTCCATTACTTTCATTATCTGATCTAAGAGCTTTATACCTCTGTAATTTCCTCTTTCCAGGCCATCACCCTTCCCTTTGTACACATTTACAATTACACTCTTCAGCCAAACATATGGGACAACACACTCATATATAATCATATTTATCAGGTCAGTGACTAACCTCACCCCAGTATCTCCTGAGGCCTTCAACATTTCGGCAGTCAACCCAGACACACCTGCCGCCTTCCCCACCCGCATCCTGCCTATTGCCTCACTCACAGTAGCAGCGTCAATCAAAGGCCAAGGGCCAAACACTGGATCAGCTGGCTCCAAACCTTCTCTATCCCAATCAAACTCCTCATTCAACAACCGGCTATAATGCTTTCTCCATCCATCTTTAATATCCTCACTGTTCACCACTACCCTTCCTTCATCATTCTTCACACACTGCTCACCTACAATGTCCCGATTATCCCTCTTCACCTGATTTGCCACCCTAAAAATCATATTTTTCCTTTCTCCATGATTTAGATTATCAAGTAAAAGTCTCTGTGACTCAGACTTTGCCCTGTATACCTCTCTTCTAGCCCTGCGCTTGGCAGCCAAGTACTCCTCCCTGCTACCACCCTTCTTCCATTCCTGGAAAAGCCTTCTTTTCTCCTTAACTGCAGCTTCTACACCCTCATCCCACCACCAAGTTACTTTATGTCTTGGTGGGCCTCTTGTCCAACCGCATATTGCATCGGTAACTCTCAAGAGGTTGTTCTTAAGCTCTATACTGTTCATTAACGCCTCTATCTTCGGCTTCCTGTTCAGCCACCACTCTCCTCATCTCACTATAGAAGGCATCCCTTACTGACTGGTTTCCCAGCTTCCATATTTTCCTCCTAGGTACATATGTCCTCCTCCTCATCACTCGTTCCTTAACCACCATGTCACAAATCAACAGTTTGTGCTGCTGCACACACTCCTCACTTCCTATAACTTTAACATCCCTCACTAATCTCCTATCAACCAATTTCTGAAGATCTTTGTTGTGAACCAAGCCTTCAGAGAGTGATACCACATGACAGGAAGGACATCCATTAACCCACGAAGGCACCTAGGCTTTGCACGGCCTACAATAACGCGCTTGAGCCGGTGCATGACGTTAGCATTTGCACAGCACAAAGCAGACACCCGTTGCTTGCAGAGCTTTGGACAAGGTATACGCTTCTCCCTCTCCTCAGCAAGAGTGTTTGTGGGTATTGAATGATAAAATAGGCCAGTTTCATCAGCATTGTAGACTTGATCGAGAGTGAGGCCCTCCCTGTCAATCAAGCCCTTCACCTTCTGCCGAAACTGTTCTATCCTTCGTCGTTAGCGTCCAGAGCTTCGCCATGGGTCTTACGGTTGTTAAGTCCGTGTTGTAACTTGAACGCAAAGAGCCAACCTTCAGATGCCTTGAAGTCTGGGATGTCATGTAGCCTTGTGAACTTCTCAGCAGCAGCTTTCAGCTCCGTTCCAAGTACCAACACACCAGCAGCACGTTGTTGTCGATACCAGATGTGTGTGGAACGGTCGATGTCTGGATACTTAGGAGTAAACATCACCTTCCTCTCCACATTTCATCTGGTCTTCGAAGCGAAATCAGCCGTGAACTGCTGCAGTTTGTCTCGGGACCTCTTGATATAAAAAAAAGTGGAGTGAGGGAGGTTGAACTCACGTAGGATCCGTGATGTCGGCCACCCGGCGTCCACCTTCTCCCTTCACTTTACACTCAAATTCCTTCCAAATTCCTCATCCACTCTCTCCTTAATGTCTCTTACTAATCTTTTCACCTCTCTCTTCCTTTCTATATATAACTCTCTCATCCATCTCTCACCTTCTTTAACGCCCATTTCTCATCCACTCACTATATGCTTTCTTCTTTTGTGCCACAGCCTTTCTCACTTCATTCCACCAGGCTGTTCCCTGCACCCCCTCTTCTTCTCCAGAGTCAGAACCACTTTCTTCCTCTTCTCAGGTGGCAGGGCCATCATTACACACATGATGAAGAAGGTGAAGAGCAGCATCAAGCCCTGCAGGAGGTAGAGTATCACCACAAAACCAATCACTTCAGCCGCCATTTTCAGAGCGTGTTTACGAGCCAGGAGCGGAGCGGGAAATGAGACCGACAGAGAGGCGCGGGGGCTCGAAAACACAGCCTATCAGAGCACGCGGGAAATTCAAACTGACGCAGTCCCCAAAAAATTGGATTTTTCTTGGATTTTTTCGAATTTTTTGGCATTTTGGGGGTCGGACAGGCCACGAAGTCCGAATAGTGATGCATCCGAATACTGGGCGTCTGAATAGTAGAGACATTACTTTACTTAAATGCACTCACATTCTCCATATCCTCCCCATCCAATCTCACTGTAAATTCACTGGCTTCACTTCTCTCGAAGATGATCACTTTACTCTTCCCTACATTCACCTTTATATTCCGTTTCCTATGCACTCTCCCAAACTCGTCCACCACGCCTTGCAGCTCCCCTTCGTCTTCACTTAACACAGTATCGTCTGCAAACAACAGTACAGGGAGTTTCCAAACACTGCCCTCTCTCACTAGGGATGCTCCAATATCCACTGCCCTACCTTGTATCTCTTTTATAACCCCATCCATGTACAGACTGAACAACCATGGAGACATGAAGCATCCTTGTTTCAATCCCACCTTCAAATAGACATATTCACTCAGTTCACTATCCACACGCACTGCAGCCTTAGCACTCTCATTCACACTCTTCATGGCCTTCAGCAACTTCCCATCCACTCAATATATTCTTAATACATTCCATAATCCTTGTTTATCCACCCTGTCATATGCTTTCTTCAAATCCATGAAGGCTACATACAATTTCTTTCCCTTCTCTAGAAACTTTTCCACTAAAGATCTAAGAATGAATATCTGATCTACACTATCTCTTCCCTTCCTAAAACCTCCCTGTTCTTTCCAACTAATTCCTCTCTTATTTCCCTAACTCTGTCAATAAGTATCCTACCATATACTTTTCCTATTACATTAAGAAGGCAAATGCCATTATGATTACCACACACTTTTTTTTCCCCTTTCCTTTGTGCACAGGAATAATTAAACCTGACTTCCAATCCTCTGGAACTCTACCTTCTTCCCAGGTCAATCTGCACATCTTCCACATCCATTCTATTACTAAATTTCCTCATGGTTCAGCATTTCACCACACACTCCATCAATTCCTGGAGCTTTTCCCATTTTAACTTTCTTCATTGCTTCCACAACTTCCACCCTACTGATTTCTTCCTTTCTTCTCACATCCCTCCTTGTCCCGGCCATTCCCCAGCCACTTATACTCACATTACTTTCATTCTCTATGTTCAGCAATTCATTAAAATGTTCTCTCCATCTGCTCACATTTTCTCCCTTTTCCACTAGTAATCTACTATTTTTATCTTTCACTCCCCAACGAACTTCTTTGGCACCCTGTCTAACTCTCTTCACCTCCATCGAGAACACTTTCTTACATTCCCTTCACTTTACACTCAAATTCCTTCCAAATTCCTCATCCACTCTCTTCTTAATGTCTCTTACTAATCTTTTCACCTCTCTCTTCCTTTCTATATATAACTCTCTCATCCGTCTCTCACCTTCTTTAACGCCCGTTTCTCATCCACTCACTATATGCTTTCTTATTTTGTGCCACAGCCTTTCTCACTTCTTCATTCCACCAGGCTGTTCCCTGCACCCCCTTTCGTTCTCTCTTCACTCCACACGCCACCTCACATGCTGCACAGATTTCTTCTGTGAATAACTTGCACACACCTTCCACATCCCCCATCAGATCCAATCTATATTTACCCAATCGCTCCTTCACTTCCCTCTTATATTCTGCCTTTTTTCCATCCTACTGTAACTTTTCCACCCTCCTTGTGAGAACTACTTCCTCATATCTTTTGCTTCTCCTATTTCTCCACTCTGTTTGGACTCTCATTCTGACCACTACCAA
The DNA here is from genome assembly GCA_018397915.1 of Birgus latro. Lineage (NCBI taxonomy): Eukaryota > Metazoa > Arthropoda > Malacostraca > Decapoda > Coenobitidae > Birgus > Birgus latro. The sequence goes on from JAGKTI010004189.1 coordinate 38,020, forward strand.
GTGGTGCTCCAAAAGTCCTCACATTAAAAAAAAAAAAAAATCAACATTGTTCTACAATAAATATTTACAGTATTTAATTATTTACACTCATATTTTTAAATGTTTTCCTCTGAGCAATCACTTACCTATCACCCCCTGGAGAAGGGAAGGGTAATGGTGGGGCTGTGTCACGGTTCAGTACAAGGATTCGTTTGGTGCCACGACCTCTCACCACAACCAGGTCCCCAAGTGCTTGAACCAAGGCCACCAAGTTGGGGAAACCGAACGTTGCAGGACGGCATGCCAATCCTATGATGATGATATTAATACATTTACTTCAATATCATGTGTTTAAAGGATGGGGGCCAAATTCAGTTATGTGTTACAGATAACTACAGTAATCCCTCCAATATCCGATGTAATAGAGCCAAAGGCATGTCCGAATATTGGTTTCGTCCGAATATTGGGCCATGAAGCTCCAGCACTGGTCATTCATGACCCTAACCTAACCTAAATCAGAAAACTACCTTCCTACCTCCCTACTGGACATGTAGAGCACTTATTTAGGTCCCTTTTCAAATAAATAATGCACACAAAGCATGAATTAACTGAATTTTAACCAAAAAATGATGATTTAGAGGTGAGTGAGGCATAGGTGCTCAGAACTTGCCAGCATAGTGTAAGTAACTATCTGACATGGAAATCATCTTTTCTCACATTTTATGCACTAAATTATTGGATACAAAGCATCAAATACAGTAAATGATGTAAATTGCTACCAGAAAAATGGTTAGGTTAGGTTAGGTTATGACTGAACATGAAATTCACTGCCTTTCACCTTTTTCATAGCTGGTGCACTTAAAAACCATAAAAATTAAATTGCAAGCAGGAAATTATGATTAACATTTTTGGTAATTTTTTAAGACATTTACATCATGATGAAAACAGGTTAGGCATGAAATTCTTTATGGTAAGCATAGGTTAGGTTAGGATAGGTTAGGTTAGGCTAGGTTATGACCGAACATGAAATTCACTACCTTTCACCTTCTTCATAGCTGGTGCACTTAAAAACCATGCATGAAAAAATTAAATTGCAAGCAGGAAATTGTGATTAACATTTTTGGTAATTTTTTAAGACATTTACAGCATTATGAAAACAGCTTAGGCATGAAATTCTTTATGGAAAGCATAGGTTAGGTTAGGACTGGTTAGGTTAGGTTAGGTTATGACCGAACATGAAATTCACTGCCTTTCACCTTTTTCATAGCTAGTGCACTTAAAAACCATGCTTGAAAAAATTAAATTGTAAGCAGGAAATTATGATTAACCTTTTTGGTAATTTTTTAAGACATCTACAGCATGATGAAAACAGGTTAGGCATGAAATTCTTTATGGTAAGCATAGGTTAGGTTACGACCGGATATGAAATTCACTGCCTTTCACCTTTTTCATAGCTGGTGCACTTAAAAACCATGCTTGAAAAAATTAAATTGCAAGCAGGAAATTATGATTAACCTTTTTGGTAATTTTTAAACACATTTACAGCATGATGAAAACAGGTTAGGCATGAAATTCTTTATGGTAAGCATAGGTTAGGTTAGGATAGGATAGGATAGGATAGGATAGGATAGGTTAGGTTAGGTTAGGTTAGGTTAGGTTAGGTTAGGTTAGGTTAGGTTATGACCGGACATGAAATTCACGGCCTTTCACCTTTTTCATAGCTGGTGCACTTAACAACCATGCATGAAAAAATTAAATTGCAAGCAGGAAATTATGATTAACATTTTTGGTAATTTATAAACACATTTACAGCATGATGAAAACAGGTTAGGCATGAAATTCATTATAGTAAGCATAGGTTAGGTTAGGTTAGGTTAGGATAGGTTAGGTTAGGTTAGGTTATGACCGGACATGAAATTCACTGCCTTTCACCTTTTTCATAGCTGGTGCACTTAAAAACCATGCATGAAAAAATTAAACTGCAAGCAGGAAATTATGATTAACATTTTTGGTAATTTTTTAACACATTTACAGCATGATGAAAACAGGTTAGGCATGAAAATCTTTATGGAAATCATCTTTCACACAGTTTATGCATGAGATTAATGATATGCAAAGAACAAAACAAGGAATTTTGATGAAGTTAAGGTACTTACCAGAATGTTGCCGCCGTCCTGATGTATAACATGCTCGATCATCTCAGACTCTGACAGTAAGACCTTGCACCTGACACACCCTAGCACTTCCGGTGCACTTTACACTCACCAGCACTTCTCACACGCAATTTCCGTTTTCTTTCGCATACCTTGCATCACATCACTTCACTTCACTTCACTGTACATAACAGTAAATTCCCGTGTGGTTTAGTGACAAGTCCTGGAGAATTTATTCAATCTCAGCATACTTAAGAGTAAACAGCACCTTCCTCTCCACGTTTTGTCTGGCCTTCGAAGCGAAATCAGCCATGTACTGCTGTAGTTTGTCTCGGGACTTCTTGATATCAAACAAGGTGGAGCAAGGGAGGCTGAATTCACATATGATCCGTGATGTCGGCCACCCGGCATCCACCTTCTCCAATACAACTCCCTCTTCTTCTCCAGAATCAGAACCACTTTCTTCCTCTTCTCAGGTGGCAGGGCCATTATCACACACATGATGAAGAAGGTGAAGAGCACCATCAAGCACTGTAGGAGGTAGGGTATCACCACAAGAGCAATCACTTCGGCTGCCGTTGTCGGAGATGTTCACGAGGCAGCAACCGAGTGGGAAATGGGACCGACAGACAGGTGCCATGCGCGTAAATACAGCCGATCGGTGCGCGCGGGAAATTCAACCTGACGCGGTCCAAAAAATGTGATTTTTTTTTCGATTTTTTTTCGAATTTTTTTGGCATTTTGGGGGTTGGGCAATCCACGATATCTGAATAGTGAGGGTGTTCGAGTATTGGACATCCGAATAATAGAGGGATTACTATCTATCTATTGCCAGACGCCTCAATCCCGCACGGGGTGGCCACGAACAAATCGCCTCCATGTCACTCTGTCCCCTGCCATTTCACTACCACGCTCCCAACTCACACCCCCCTCCCTCATATACCTCTCCACTCCATCCCATCCTCGGCCTCCCCCTCCCTCTCGCCCCCTCCACCTCACTCACATGCACTCTCCTCGTCAGTCTTTCACTCTCCATCCTCCCCACATGACCAGGAATTACTGTTGTTAGATATTTTTTATTTAACTGTGTAAGTTGCCTAACAGGTAATTCACGGTATTTCCCAGCCATAGCTGGATCTTCTTTGATTCACATATCATGCTTCATGCATTAATATTAATGTTATGACACCAATGCTTGAGATTTCAAAAATGCTTTCCATAGAGAATCATCATTATATCTATCTATCTATTGCCAGACGCCTCAATCCCATAAGGGGTGGCCACATACAAATTGCCTCCATGTCGTCCTGTCCATCGCCATTTCATTGCCCTCCTCCCAGCTCAAACCCCTCTCTCTCATATACCTTTCCACTCCATCCCTCCATCTCATCCTTGACCTCCCCTTCCCTCCCCCCCCTCCACCTCACTCACATACAGTCTCCTCATCAGTCACTCACTCCCCATCCTCTCCACATGGCCAAACCACCTCAAAGTGTTTCTCCTAAAGCTTCCTATCGCACCCACATCCATGCCACACTGCTCCTTCATTTCCTAATTTGTCAGTCTGTCTCTCCATGTGACTCCACATCCATCTATCTATCTATTCCCAGATGCCTCAATCCCGCACGGGGTGGCCACAAACAAATCGCCTCCACGTCACTCTGTCAACTGCCATTTCACCACTCCACTCCCAACTCACACCCCCCTCTCTCATGTACCTCTCCACTCCATCCCTCCATCTCATCCTCGGCCTCCCCCTCCCTCTCCCACCCTCCACCTCACACACATACACTCTCCTCATCAGTCTTTCGCTCTCCATCCTCCCCACATGCCCAAACCACCTTAACGTGTTTCTCCTAACGCTTCATATCACGTCCACAACCAGACCACAATGCTCCTTCACTTCCTCATTTGTTAGTCTGTCTCTCCATGTGACTCCACATGCTCCTCTCAAATAACTCATTTCCACTGCTCTCACTCTTGACTTCTGTCCTTCCAGCAGGGTCCAAACTTCACTTCCATATGTTAGAGTTGGTATCACAATACTGTCATGTAACAACTTTTTCACTTCCATGCTCACCTCTCTGTTTCTTATCACTGCTTTCAATGAACCAGCAACCTTCCTTCCCAGCTGCACCCTTTCAAGCACTTCACCCTCCAGACTTCCATCCTTACTCATCACACTGCCCAAGTACTTAAATGCACTCACATTCTCCATATCCTCCTCATCCAATCTCACTGTACATTCACTGGCTTCACTTCTCTCAAAGACCATCACTTTAATCATCCCTACATTCATCATTAGATTCAGTTTCTTACACACTCTTCGAAACTCATCTACCAAGCCTTCGCTCAACAACACAGTATCATCTGCAAACAACAGTACAAGGAGTTTCCACACACTGCCCTCTCTCACAAGGGCCGCTCCAACATCCACTGCCCGACCTTGTATCTCTTTTGTAACCCCATTCATGCACAGATTGAACAACCATGGAGACATGACACATCCTTGTTTCAAACCAACCATCAAATGGAAAAATTCACTCAGTTTGCCATCCACACACACACTGGAGCCTTAGCACCTTCGTACATACTCTTCACTGCCTTCAACAACTTCCCATACACTCCATATATTCTTAATACTTTCGACAATCCTTGTCTATCCACCCTATCATATGCTTTCTCCAGATCCATGAAGGCTACATACAACATCTTTCCCTTCTCTAGAAACTTTTCCACTAAGGATCTAAGAATGAATATCTGGTCTACACAACCTCTTCCCTTCCTAAAACCTCTTTGTTCTTCTCCAACTAATTCCTCTGTTATTTCCCTAACTCTGTCAATAAGTATCCTACCATATACTTTTCCTATTACGCTGAGAAGGCAAATGCCCCTATGATTACCACACACTGCTTTTTTCCCTTTTCCTTTGTACAGAGGAATAATTATACCCGACTTCCAATCCTCCGGGACTCTACCCTCCTCCCACGACAATCTGCACACCTTCCACATCCATTCTATTACTATCTCTCCCCTATGCTTCAGCATTTCACCACACACTCCATCAATTCCTGGAGCTTTCCCCATTTTAACTTTCTTCATTGTTTCCACCACTTCCATCCTACTGATTTCCTCCTCTCTTCTCACAACCCTCTTCTCCCCGCCATTCCCCAGCCACTTATAATTGCATTACTTTCATTCTCTATGTTCAACAGTTCATTAAAGTGTTCTCTCCATCTGTTTACTTTTTCTCCCTTCTCCACTAGTAATCTACCATTTTTATCTTTCACACCCCCACTGACTTCATTGGCACCCTGTCTAGCTCTCTTTATCTCCTTCCAGAACATTTTCTTACATTCCCTCCACTTTGCACTCAAATTCCTTCCAAATTCCTCATCCACTCTCTTTTTACTCTCTCTCACTAATCTATTCACCTCTCTCCTCCTCTCTACATATAACTCTCTCATCCGTCCCTCAGCTTCTTCGACGCCCATGTTCCTCATCCACTCATTATATGCTTTCTTCTTTTGTGCCACAGCCTCTCTCACCTCTTCATTCCACCATGCTGTTCCCTGAACCCCCTTTTGTCTTCTCTTCGCCCCACACACCACCTCACATGCTGCACAGATTTCTTCTGTGAATATCTTGCACACACCTTCCACATCCACCATCTGCTCCAATCTATATTTACCCAATCACTCCTCCACTTCCCTTTTATATTCAGCCTTCATTCCATCCTCTTGTAACTTTTCTACCCTCCTTGTAAGAAATACTTCCTCCTGTCCTTCCCTTCTTCTCTTCGTCCATCTTCTTTGGATTCTGATTCTGGCCACCACCAAGTGGTGGTTAGAAAGTCCACTCCCCCAACCTCTATATATTCTTGCATCCATTACACATCTTCTCATCCTTTCATCCACACACACATAGTCAGTCATTGCCTACTGTTCATTCATTCCACCGTCCACCCTTCTCACCACTCGCCATGTATACCTATGGATCATTTTGTGCCTGAATTGGGTATTAGCTAACACAAACCCCCTCCCAGCACAAATATCCACTAAAGCACTGCCATTCTCATCCATCTCTGCAGGCACACCCCACTCACCAACCACTCCATCCACCTTCTCATTCCCTACTTTTCCATTCATACCTCCAATCAGAAACACTCTATCATTCCTTTCAAACTTTTCCAAGCAGGCTTCCACATTTGTCCATAAGTCTTCTCTCACTCTACTTACACGATCTTGCATTGGCGTATACACGCACACAATTGCCCACATTTGTAGTCCAACTTTCACTCTCACTCTTACCCACACAATCCTTGACCCAACTGATCCATACTCTCTTACATTCTCCTTCTATCTGTTGCTCACAGCAATACACACTCCTTCTTTCGCCCTCTAATTCTCACCCATTCCCGCGCTCCTCTCAAATAACTCATTTCCACTGCTCTCACTCTTGACTCCTGTCCCTTCAACAAGATCCAAGCTTCACTTCCATACATTAGAGTTAGTATCACAATACTGTCATGTAGTAACTTTTTCACTTCCATACTCACTTTCCTGTTTCTTACCACTGATTTCAAGGAACCAGCAACCTTTCTTCCTTGTTGTACCCTTTCAAGCACTTCACCTTCTAAACTTCCATCCTTACTCATCACACTACCTAAGTACAGTACTTAAATGCACTCATTTTCCATTTCCTCCTCATCCAACTTCACTGTACATTCACTGACTGCATTTCTCTCGAAGACCATAACTTTACTCTTCCGTACATTCAATTACAGATTCCGCTTCTTGCACACTCTCCCAAACTCATCCACCAAGCCTTGCAGCTCCCCTTCGTCTTCACTTAACACAGTATCACCTGCAAACAACAGTACAGAGAGTTTCCAAACACTACCCTGTCTCACTAGGGCTGCTCCAACATCCACTGCCCTACCTTGTATCTCTTTTATAACCCATCCATATACAGACTGAACAACCATGGAGACATGACACATCCCTGTTTCAATCCAACTTTCAAAAAGAAAAACACTCAGTACACCATCCACATGCACTGCAGCCTTAGCACCCTTATACATACTCCTCACAGCCTTCAACAAATTCCCATCTACTCCATGAGTAGACTGTAGCACCAGTCGAACAGGGCAGTACTCCCAAGGTGGAAGGAAAGCCGATGACAGGGAGAGCTGGAGCTCCTGTTTCATCAGCACTCAGGACATGTTCCTGACCATCCCCCTTTGCTGAACTTTTTCAGTGTCTCAGTAACACAGAGAGTAGGCCAGCATGCTCTCCAATAAAAGTTTCTCTAACTGTCAACACCAAACTACATGCAAGCTACACACTACACTTCCTTTTCAAAATTTGTAAAATGGCGCAGGTAAACCATGCCTCAGAGTCCCCAGAGGGGTGGACCATAAATGCCCCCACCATCCGCTCTTCTCCCAGTGGCGATTCACAGAGATGCCTGGAACCACGGTCTGACTCACTCCTTCTTAATTTCTGTAACATTCGTGGCCTTTCCTCTAGCTTTCGCCTTCTCCTCTAAACCTCACCTTCTCTTTCTCTCCGAGACTCAGCTGTCTGAGGCAACTGACAGCAAACCCTTTTCTGTATCCTCCTAAAGGTGGCTGTTGCGTACATGTACGCAACGATCTATCTTGCTCTCGTGTTCCTGAACTTGATCCTTCTGAATTCTCTACTCTCTGGCTTTGGCTCTCCTGTCATTCTCTGACTAAATATATCTGTGCTGTTTACTTCTCTCTTAATTCTACTATCAAAAATTTTTTTACTATCTTACTTGTACGATGGAACACATTCTATCCATTTCTTTATTCTCTGAAATCTCCATTCTAGGAGATTTCAATGTTCACCACTATCTTTGGCTCTCCTCTCCTTACACTGATCCACCTGGTGAACAAGCCTACATCTTTTCTATCCTTAATGACCTAGAGCAGCTTGTACAGCACCCTATCCGTATCCCTGACCGCCTTGGAGAGAGTTCCAACATACTTGACCTTTTCCTAACAACTAATCCTTCTGGTTACACTGTTAATTTTTTCTCTCCATTGGGCTTCTCCGATCATAACCTTATTACCTTAGGGCTTCTCCGATCATAACCTTATTACCTTAACCTGTCCTATCGCTCCGGTACGGCATGTGGACCCTCCTAAGAAATGCCACCTTTGGCACTTTGGAGCTGCAGATTGGGAGGCCCTCAGCCAGTACTTCTTTGATTTTCCTTGGAATGATTATTGCTTCCATGTCCGGGAGCCATCTGAGTGTGCCCTGCGCATTATGGAGGTTATTCTCTCAGGCATGGAAGCATACATTCCTCTCTCATATCCTCTGACTAATGCAAGAAAGCCTTGGTTTAATCACGCTTGTTCTAATGCTGTCCACAACAAGGAGAGGCCCTATAAAAGGTACCGGAGTCAGCCAACCCCTGAATCACATCTTTTTTATATTTCTGCCCGGAATCGTGCTAAGTCTCTTCTGCGGTCTGCTAAAAATAATTTCATCCGTGCTAAATGTTCTCAACTCTCCAACTCGAATTCTTCTCGCTCCTTCTGGCACCTCGCCAAAAACCTTTCTAACAACTTTACCTCATCATCCTTCCCTCCTCTTTTCTACTCTGATGGCTCTGTAGCTATTTCTTCTACTGATAAAGCAGATCTCTTCACTCGGACTGTCTCCTCCAATTCCACCTTAGACGACTCCATTGCTGTTCCTCCATCACTTCCCCCCTCTGACTTCCTCATGACTGACAAAATTACTTCAGCTGATGTATTTTCTGCCATCACTGGCCTCAGTACTAACAAGGCAAATGGGCCTGATGGAGTCCCTCCTGTTGCTCTCAAAAACTGTGCTTCTGTGCTTACACCCTGCCTAGGTAAACTCTTTCACCTTTGTCTATCAACTTCTGCCTTTCCTTCTTGCTGGAAGTTTGCTCTCATTCAGCCAGTCCCAAAGAAGGGTGACCATTCCCAACCCTCTAACTATTGTCCAACTGCTGTAACATCCTGTGTCTCAAAAGTTTTTGAGTCAATTCTTAACAAAAAAAATCTTAAAGCATCTTTCCTGTCACAACGTTCTTTCTGATCGCCAGTATGGATTCCGTCAGGGATGCTCCACTGGCGATCTTCTCACCTACCTATCAGACTCTTTTTCCTCCTCATTTCGTGACTTTGGCGAAAGCTTTGCCACTGCACTTGACATCTCAAAGGCTTTCGATCGAGTCTGGCATAAATCTTTAATTTCCAAACTGCCCTCCTACGGTTTCTATCCTTCTATCTGTGCCTTCATCTCTAGCTTCCTTTCTGGTCGTTCTGTAGCCACTGTTGTAGACGGCCATCGTTCTTCTCCTAGACCAATCAACAGTGGTGTTCCTCAGGGCTCTGTCCTATCACCAACTCCCTTCCTTTTATTCATCGATGACCTTCTAAGCTGTACATCTAACCCTATCCACTTATACACAGATGATTCCACCCTTCACCTTTCCATTCGGTTTCCACAACATCCATCTCAGCAGTTACTTCAACAAAAAAGGGATGAGGCTATGGCACACCTAATGTCTGACTTGGCCTGTATCTCTGATTGGGGTAAAGATAATCTTGCTATTTTTAATGCATCAATAACTCAGTTCTTACACTTATCAACCCGACAAAATCTTCCTCAGGATTACCCACTAATGTTTAGTAATGTCCAGCTCAGTCCTGCATCATCCTTGAACATGCTTGGGGTTTCATTCTCTCGGGATTTGTCTTGGAAAGAATGTACTACATCTCTTGTGAAATATGCTTCCAAGAGATTAGGTGTGCTAAGCCGATTCCAAACTTTCTTTACCCCTGCACAGAGATGTTGATCTTGTACACGGGTTTTATTCGCCCGTGTATGGAGTACAACTCTCATGTGTGGGGAGGCTCCCCACATGCAGCTCTTCTCAATAGGGTGGAGTCAAAAGCTTTTCATCTCATTAACTCTCCTCCTCTTACTGATTCCCTTCAATTTCTGTCTCTTCGCCGCACTGTTGCATCTTTATCTCTCTTCTATCGCTACTTCAACGGTCACTGTTCCTCTGAACTGTCTGCTTGCATCCCTCCATCTCTACGACGGGCACGTAGTACCCGTCTAGCAACAAACTCTCATCCCTTTTCTGTCCAACTCTCTAATGCAAGAGTTAACCGTTACTCCCAGTCCTTCATTTATGCAACTGGTCAACTCTGGAACTGTCTTCCTCCGTCTGTATTTCCTACTTCCTATGATCTCCAGTCTTTCAAATGCAGTGTGTCCAGGCATCTCGAAATGAACAGATCTTGAATTTGGCTCTTTTGTATTGTTTTTGCTTTTTCTTGGATGGAACAGTATGCAGAACCATGGCCTTTGGTTCCTTCTTCCTTGCATTAAAAAAAAAAAAAAAAAAGGGTGTATGACAGATATAGGAAGTGTTTGGGAGAGTATGCTGGTCTACTTTCCATGTTAATGTCACATTGCATAGGTCAGCAATGGGGGATGGTCAGGTACCTAGTGAAACAGCTCCAGCTCTCTCTCTCACCAGCATTCCAATTCCCCTTGGGAGTACCACCCTGACTGGCTGTTGCTACAGCCTCCTCCTGCAAAGGAAGAATATTAAAGAAAAAACTAGAAATGAATATAAAAGAATATGCAGAGAGGAATAAAGAAACTTGGATAAATGTATACAGTATTTGACATGTAATGAAGAACCTAAATTGTTTTACAGGTTTATTAATGGTAAATTGAAACAAAAGGAGGGAATCAGTAAGGTGAAGGTAGAAGGAAATGTCAATAAAGAAGTGGGAGTAGTACAGATGAACCTCAATTATCCATGAAACAATAAACCAGAATTGGTGCTAAACAAGACAATTTAAAGAAAAATTCCAAAATCAATCAACCAGGGAAAATCTAGGACCTAACCAGCATTTCAAATCCACTGCGCAACCATCCCGTCCGAATGTTTTCATTCCTTCGCCACCAGAGCGCATTACCACAGTTCCCGCCATTGTTTTGAAGGTTAACAGTGTAAATACCGCAACACACCACTGTTTTATCGCAATTTTCTGTAATATTTGGTGGAATATCAGCCACGGCTCCTGGCTGTTCATGGGAAGATGCTGATGAATCATTTTGAAAGATCATTCGATTCATGGAGCGAAATTCAGGATACACAGCTAATGAACTGCTTCATTTTCATAGCCATTGTGACATCCAAAATCGCCGTCATGTAGCAATCAAACAGTCAGACATCAGGGACTTTTTCACGAGGGGTAAACATACAAAAAAGGCAAACATTTCACTCATATCCTCCTGTTCAATTGTGGGGTTCCCAGATAGTGATGTATCAACGTCCACACCAGCAAGTACCCCAGCAAAAACAGCTGCTCCACCAGTCTCCCCCATCAGGCCTGTTCGACTCCCAGCCAGCCTATCCACTTGCGTCTGCTCCAAGACAATTAACCATAAAGTCAATTCGCCATCAGACAATTCACCGTCAAAACATGGATGATTCCCCGTCAGGACAATTTGCACCCTGGATGATTCTCCATCATTCTACAGTATAAATACTTATTATTAATTAATCAATACTTTAACCCGCCCAGTCCCAACCACTTTCCTACCCAACCCACCCCCAGAACCCGACCGATTTTCAATTTGTCTTTTTTTGGCTGAAACTTTTGGTTTTGGTGAGAAACATCGAGAAAGCACTCACCTGAAGTGAAAAATGTTCTAAACAGGTAAGAGATCTCTCACCTGACTACCGTTTTTTATCATGCTGCGGTCCATAAAATATGATACCTATGCTAAGGAAACTTAACCAAAATCACACAGCCTCGTAGATATTTATTCATTTGGTACAAATTTATGTGTAGTACAAGAGTATATTGCTTATCACACAATAATATAGGCGATATAAGCGTTGTTCCCTTACCAAATACATCAACATATTGCACCTAACTTGGCGATGTTACCTCCTCATTACTTCTGTTCATTACTAACTCTGGTGCCATATAATCTTTGTCCTCCACATCAGGAATCACTTTCACCTTGAATTTTATTGTCAGAGAGACCGTGGTTCTACGTGTCAATACTGGCCAGGTCACTGCTAACAGGTGAGTTGCGAGAAAATCATGCACCCCCCGAGAAGGGGAGGGGGAGGTGAACAGGGTCAGGCAGTGTTGACGCCTGGCTGGGGATAGAGGATGGTCTACCACATATGGCTACCAAAAATCACCCGCGAATCTTGAAAAATGTGCAAATGACGAACCTTGCAACTGACTGACATATGATGCATGTTGGTGGGTCTCAGCGTGAAAAAAAGTTGTGACGTGCATCGTACGTTGGGGGGACTGGGCGGGTTAATAACTATATTTCAGGGGAATCCATCAAAGTCTATGTTCAATAGCGTAGGCTTTGGATATTATTTATGAGCTGCACCTTTAGTCGATAATTAACTTGTTTCTTCCTCGTTGCAGTCGCCTTTGAATTGTATTCTAGCGTCACCCATAGCTGTCTTCATTAATGATGGCAAATTGTCTTGTTATTGTTGTGACGGCGAATTGTCCCGAAACCATCAGTCCTTGCTGACGACTTCTTCATAGCTTTCTTCTTTTTTTTCCTTTATTGTCAATGACTAATTGCTTTAAAAAATAGTTTCACACTGCATTTTTTTTTTTTTTAACCCTTTCGCGCATAGTAAGTTTTATTAAGTTTCACAGCTCATGATTTTACTCCCCCGCGCGCTCCGCTGGCAGCCTGCAGTACGCAAATTACACGTATTCTCGCCTCATTTTCGCCACCCAAACCTCAAAATGTTGCCCTGAATCTCACATCATCTTATTCGCCGATGTTTGTTCTAGCTGATAAGCCAAAAGAAAACCCAGAAAAATACGAATAAAAGTACACTAGGCTGCCATGAATAAACATTTTGAAACGCTGACCTCACTTCTCAACATCGTCATTCGAATGTTTTCCATCATACAGAAAAATGTTATTATAAGTTTTGATAGAGAATTTCATTGGCTTTCTAATGAGGTATGTCCGGTTGTGACGCGATTTGTAGTTTTCGAGAAAATAGCCAAAACTAAAAGCCATTTTTGTAAAAAAAAAAATTATTTTTGTTCAGGGAGGTATACTGCAGAAGTGTTCTTGCACACCTTATGTTTTTATTACATAATCTTATGTACAATTTCATAAGCTTTCTCCTGATACCTTTTTGTTTTGATACAGTTCATAGATTCCGAGTAAATCACAAAAAACTGCAGAGTACTCACGGCCGCGGTGCACTTTCATCATGCACGCACAATAACTGCCTACGTAACCACAACTTTTCATTAGAGAAATTACATAGTTATGTCCTGTACATACGTAGAATTCACTGATCTTTATCATGGTTCTTACAGGAAATCGATACGTTCAATAATTTTGGAGTAAATGGACGACAAAGATAGAACACTCTTCCCCGCCCGCAAAGGAGATAAAAATGCTCAATTTCCCTCCCTCACGAATACTTACATATTTTCGCTCATTACGTTTTATTATTATTATTTTTTACTCAAATTATACACGTGAAATATCATAAGCTCTTTGATAGTGCTCTCAGTAACTCGACATTTCCACTAGTCTTTTTGCTAGGTACTGATACTAAAGCTGAACTTTCTTCCATCTCATGCGTATATGTAAAAAACAATACTTATTTGTGAAAAAAATATAGAAATGTAGAAATAGGTCAATGTACAAATCAACAAAATATGGATAACTCACTTGCTCCAGAGGTGTTGAGCTGCTGGCAGGAACTTGAAGGAATTGAAGATGAGTAAGGTAGTGTGTGAGTTGTGTGTGTGTGCATGACTGAGTGTGTGTGTGTGTGTGTGTGTGTGTGTGTGTGTGTGTGTGTGTGTG
>JAGKTI010004190.1:0-2500 GCA_018397915.1 Birgus latro
CCCGTTCGGGATTGAGGTGTCTGGCAATAGATAGATAGATATCATTGCAATAGTAATTTATTGTAGTTTTGCATGGTTTAAACCAGATTTACATATCTTTATTAAATATTTATGTATATACCGGTATATTGTTTTTGCCGAATATTTTTCAATGGAAAAGTTTAAAATTTTTGGTTTTCGCCTAGTTTCAACTCATTATTCTGACTTTTTTTGAACATATTGCTATAAAGTACAACTATTCAGCTTTAAAATGACACCAAAACCAACATCAATCATGACAAGTGTATTTACATAGAGCGATCAATGAAAAATATTGCGGCGTGAAGATGTGGGTCAGCGTGAGAGCCGCTGAATCTCGCACAAACATAATCTGCCCGGCCCAGAAACCTGATAGGGTTAAGGGTAGTGGCCTGTGAACGTCAGTTGATTTTCTTATGCAGTTGTAAAGTAATGGAGAGAGTTCTAGAAGGTATGATTAGAGAAAGAGTGAATATCGATGAGATGCAGTTTGGGTTTATGCCAGGCAGGGGGACCACTGATGCCATATTCATTGTTCGACAGCTTCAAGAGAAATATATTGGAAAGAAAAGGGAATTGTATTTTGTTTTTGTTGATTTGGAAAAGACCTTTGACAGAGTCCCTAGAGAGGTGGTGAAGTGGGCAATGAGAAAGCTAGGGTTGGAAGAGTGGCTGGTTAGGGTGGTTATGGCCATGTACATGGGTGCTCGCACCCAAGTAAGAGTGAATGGAGTTTTGAGTGATGAGTTTTCCGTGAATGTTTGTGTGCATCAGGGGTCAGTTTTGAGTCCCTTGTTGTTTATCATGGTGCATGAAGCCCTCTCACATGACTTCAGAGATGGACTCCCATAGGAGATGTTGTATGCTGATGATTTGGTGTTGATTGCAGAGAATGAAAAGGAGGCTGAGGAAAGATTTAAGAAGTGGAGAGATGGTATGAGGCACAAGGGCTTAATGGGTAAATGCAGATAAAACAAAAGTGATGATATCTAGGGTTGGTGGCGGTACAATCAGAGGAGAGGGAGAGTGGCCATGTGCAGTTTGCCACAAGGGTGTGGGAAGTAATTCCATCTTGTGTAGTGTTTCTGATAAATGGGTGCACAAGAGATGTAGTGGTATTAGAGGTAGACTGAAAGATAATGCTGATTTCATGTGTGCGGCATGTCGGGGAGAGCAGGTGGAGATTGTTAGGCGTGAGAGAGTTGAACTTGCTGGTGAGTCTCTTGAGTGTGTGGAGGAGTTTCGTTATTTGGGAGACATGTTATGTGCCGGAGGTGGGGCTGGAATTAGCTCGGTTGCTAGGGTGAGAAGTGGTTGCTGTTACCTCTTTTGACATTGAAGGGACTCTCCTTACGTGCTAAGGGGTCTTTGTATGCAGCATGTGTTAGGAGTGTGATGCTGTATGGTAGTGAGACCTGGGCAGTAAAGGAAGAGGATATTCACAGGTTTAAACGTACAGAAATGACAATGATTAGGTGGATGTGCAGTGCGTCCCTGCGTACAAGGCCTGAGGGAGCTGGGTTTACGATGGAAGAGTTGAGAGGTAGGATGGGACTGGAGTGTATTGGTGTTGTGATGAGGAGAGGTAGGCTGAGGTGATTTGGACATGTAGAGAGGATGGGGGATGATAATTGGGTACAGAGGGTGAGAAGTGTTAATATTGGGGGAGGGGTAGACCGAGAAAGACATGGGACGAGGTCATTAAGTGTGACTTAAGGGTTAAGGGACTGAACAGGGAGGCTGCCAGGGATCGAGCAGCATGGAGAGCCGCCATTAGGTGACCAAGGCCGACACATGCAAGCATGTTGGAGCCTTCAAAAACGAAATGAATTGTCTCCCCGATTCTTCTGATTCCCTTTTTGTTTTTTTATGTACAGTGGCATGATATAATGTCCTTTGCACTATTTGTGAGCTGGAACTGGCAACACTTTAGATAATAGCTTTTCATCAAGTCCATCCCTCAAATCAGCACTAGTGTTCAGTATGATAGGTAGGTTTCTTTCTGTGACAGTACTGTACTGTATTTTGGTCAGAGGTGATTGGCTTATCACAGAAATCACAAATATCACACTGTTCTTGTGCTGCCATCTTTTTCCATACACACTGTCTTCAGTCCATCTGTGTACTTCTGCCTCTACACTTCAATCTGTATCCAGCCTGAAAAATAAAAATATCTGATGAACTGTAATTTATAAACTCATAGCAAAATTATCAACACAGATTTTCGATTTTTTGCATTTGACACACGTTCTTAGTGTATATCAGTGACGTAGAATTCTTATAATAAAAACAGAAATTGATTTATCACTTCTTAAAACCCATAAAAACTAATATTACATGACCAAGTGTGTATTTTAGTCACTAAGCTATGTACGCACCCCAATCAAATGGTGGCCTTCTTGAATTTTTCATCCCACACATTTAGCTTACGTGGAATGTTTAAAATGTTTGTTGATTTTGACTTATGAGGCTTTTGTGTAAC
>JAGKTI010004190.1:5000-52052 GCA_018397915.1 Birgus latro
CTAGTTTTAAACAGATAAATGTTTTTCGCCTGCACCACCTCTTCTTCTAAGTCATTCCAAATACTTATGCTTCTGTTCGGGAAACTGAACCTTTTGAGATCTTTAAGACATCTACTTTTCCTCAACATGAAGCCATAACCTCTTGTTTTTCCATTATCCAACACAAAAAGATCCTCTCTATCCACCCTTTCCAATTCTCTTGCATTTCTAAATATCGTGATCAAGTCACCTCTTTTCCTTCTCTCGTGCATTGTTGGTAACTTCAGTTTTTCCAGTCTCTCCTCATAGGTGAGTTCCCTTAAACATGGTGTCATCCTTGTTGCTGTCTGTTGAACCCTTTCTAGTTTATCAATATGCTTCTTCAAATGAGGTGTCCATACCACAGCTGCATACTCTAGTCTTGGTCTTATCACGGTCACTATCAACTCGATCAACATTTCCTCATCCATATAATTAAATGCTACTCTCATGTTAGTTAGTAATGTATAATTTCCTCCAGTGATTTTGTTTATATGCTTTTCTGGTGACAATTCTTCCTGAATAATCACTCCCAAGTCTTTCTCATCCTTTCTTTTACTAATTATCTCATTGCCCATTTTGTATGTCCAGTGTGGTCTTTTTTCAAGTATTCCCATTTCTAATACATGACACTTCTTGGCATTAAAATCCATTTTCCAAGTCTGGCTCCAACTGTGGAGTTTGTCCAAGTCCTCTTGCAGTTTTTTACAACTATCAATACATTTAATATGTTTCGTAATTTTAGCATCATCTGCGATAATACTCATGTAACTATTCAAACCCTCTGGCAAATCTTTTACATATATCAGAAACATTATTGGGGGCCAAGACAGAGCCCTAGGGTACTCCACTAGTCACATTTCTCCACTGTGAAACCTATCAAATAATCTCTCATCCACTTCAATAGTTTCCCATGCACCCCTCCAAATGTCTTCAACTTCAACAGCAGTCTCCTATAGGGCACTCTATCAGATGCTTTCTTGAAATCAAGCTACACATATTCTGCCAATCCCTCTCATTCTTGTATGACATCTATTACCCTACTGTAGAAACTTAATAGGTTAGTAACACATGATCTTCCTTCCCTAAAACCAGATTGTCTTGGTGTTATCACTTCATTTTCTTCTAAATGCTTTATCCATCTTTTTCTAATAATTTTCTCACAGATTTTACAAACTATACTAGTGATATGGGTCTGTGATTGAGTGGTTGTTCCCTATCTCCTTACTTGAAGATTGGCACAATACTTGTTCTTTTCCAATCTTTTGGTAACTGTCCATTTTCCAGTGATGTCTTAATGATGACATACACAGGCCACACTAACTGGTCAGCACATTCCCTCAGAATCCATCCAGCTACACCATCTGGTCCCATTGCTTTTCTCACATCCAAATCCCTCATCAGCTGTAGCACCTCATTCACATCAACTGTAATTTCTGCCATTCCCATCATCCTGAGTTCCATTTCAGGTCCCTAAATTCCTCCTTCAACACATAGACTGACTGCAGTTTGTTGTTCATTATTCCGCACAATTCTTCGTCTCTTTCATATGTTTCAGCTTCATCCCTCAATTGTATTATACTGTCCTTAACTTTCATTTTACCATTTAGAAACCTATAAAACAGTTTCAGCTCTTTCTTTTATATTTAATTACAATATCTTTTTCATATTTCCTTTCTTCTTCT
This sequence comes from Birgus latro, assembly GCA_018397915.1. NCBI lineage: Eukaryota > Metazoa > Arthropoda > Malacostraca > Decapoda > Coenobitidae > Birgus > Birgus latro. The sequence goes on from JAGKTI010004190.1 coordinate 6,704, forward strand.
CTCTGCACCCTTACATATTCATTTCTTACCTGCTTGTACTCCTCCCAAGCCCTTTCACTATACCTTCTTCTCACTTTATTCCATGCTCATTTTCTTGCCGCATATGCCATTCTGTATCTGTTATTAAACCATTCTTTCTTCCTTTCCATAGCTGCAGAAAATTTTGAGACATAATTACTAACTCCTGTTTTATATACTTCTATCAAAAACTCATATTTCTCATCAATTTTGTGATCGTATTCATTGTACTTCAGTCTGCATTTTGGAAAAAGTTCCACAGAGAAGCAAAGTCTGCTTTCCCATAATTGTATCTATTTTCTCTGTGTTTTTCATCTCTTTCTCATCCCTTACTCCAACCACTTCCATCTCAATAACCAGATGGTCACTTTTACCAGTGGGGCATTGGTAGGTTATGTTCCTCACATCATTTGAATCCTTTGTGAATACTAAGTCGAGCCTTGATGGTTCGTTGTCACTCCTAATTCTTGTATTTTTTTTAATTAACTGGGTTAACATGTTTTCCATCACCAGTTCCATTAATTTATTTCCCCATGATTCCTTATTGTTCCCAGCATCCATACTTTTCCAATCAAGTTTTCTACAGTTGAAATCTCCCATTATTATTATTCTTTTTCTTCATTCAATTAACATCTTTACTTTAATAATGGATTCTCTTCTTAACTGTTCATAATCTTCTTTTGTCCATACCCTAGTTTTGGGGGGCATATAAAATACTATTTACATCCATCTTTTCTCCATAACTGTCCCCTATTTCAATTCCCAAAAGTTCATCCTTGGTATTTTCAGTTTCTTTATATTTTGCTCTTAGGTCATTACGTGTTAAAATCATTACACCTCCCCCAAACTTGCTTTCTCTATCCTTCCTCCAAGTGTTAAAATTGTTCCACTCAAATAATTTTGTATTAACTTCTCGGGGCAATTTAGTCTCCACCAAACAAACAATTTCAGGTTTATTTTCATTTATATAGTCTCCAATTTCCCCCTTCTTTGTGTGTGTGTGTGTGTGTATGCAAAGCATGTACCCAATTGATGAGTCCTGAGGTGGCTGTTAACATTTTTGTTTTACTGTCAATGTCACAATTCATTAATTTCTTGCTGCAGCATGTTGATAGTTATATGCATTTTACATATCCTAGTGCTCTATGTTTATATTAGTACTGGGACCAAGAGTGTTAAGTATGAAGTCAGCTTGAGATGTAACTGCCAGTTGAAAATGACAGGTGGGTGAGTAGGGGTATGGGGGGAGGGTTTGAAGCTAGGGTAGAGGCAGGTGGAGCTAGTTCATCATCCCCCCCCTCCTCTTTTCCCTGGGTATATCAGGGTAGGAAGGGGGCACCACTGAGCAGATATCAGTGATCATGTGTGTACATATTTCTAAGGTTTTAGAGGTCCCTCCCAGTAGTCCGATAAAACTAGTACAGTAGTCTGAAAGACCCTCGGTCCCCTGCCATTCGGATTACAGGACTTTTATTGTGTATGGTTATGGTCCAGTGTTGGAAACAGTTTCCTCTTCAGGTTTGTTTTGTACTCATTTTGAGCCTTCTGAAGTGGAAAGAAGAGTAATAAAAAGTGACAAGTAAGATGGAAGAAATAGAAAAGAAAATGAATGATAAAGGTGAAGGAAGAAGTAAGCAGCATTACATCAGTTGAGTGGGTGATAGTAGCCATAGTAAGAGTTAGTAGGGGCTGATTTGATTAATGCCATTATGAATTAGTTTTCTGTACCATATGATTGGTTGAAGCATGGCACTGTGAACATTTATAAAGGAAAGGATGATGGCCTTGATTGAAGTAACTATCAGAGCTTGAAACTTAGTCATAGAGAAAGACTTCTGGAGTATATGATGAGGGCAGGAGTAAATATTGATAAAATATTGTTTGGTTCCACTCCTTGCAGAGGAGCCACTGATTCAGTATTTATTGGCAGGCAGCTCCAGGGAAAATCCTTGGGTAAGAAAGGAGTTGTACTTGTCTTTGCTGAGCTAGAGAAAGCTTTTCATTGGTTTTCAAGAGAGGTGGTGTAGTGGGCAATGAGGAAGTTGGATGATGAGTATTGGGTTACCAGAGTGGTCATGACAGTGAGAGGGTAGAAGTTCCTAAGTGAGAGTAAGTGTTAGCATGATGATGAATTCTTAGTTCGGTACAGTACTGTATATCTAAATCCTGAATATTGTTGAAAGTGGCTTAAACCTTTTCCTGGGGTTCCTTCAAAATAGAAAAGCTCTCAGCTGTGTGCTTAAAACTAATGTAGGGCCTTTCCTAAGGGCTCTGTATCAAAATGGTGTGCTGAAAGTTTAAGTGGGGAAAGATTTCCTCCAATTTGTAGTTGTTTTAAAACTTTCAAGGAGAAGCATGCTATGGCATTCACAAACCCTATAGTTAATTAGCAAAGTAGCTCTGTGCCTGCAAAAATCATAGAATAATGCAAAAATTTATGTAAAAAATATATTAACATTCTGAATAGGGTGGTCCTTAATTTTCAGCTTGAAAAATTTTGTTTCAGCTGCTGCGGGATGTCGTTCCTATTGATTAAGAAATGGTGTATGCAAATCTTCATTCTTATTAGATAATTTTAACTGATGCCGCATCATGTTCAGAGTTATACTACAGTATTATGGTGTAATGTTAATATGCTATTGGGTTACCTAGGTCCCCCCTCTTTGCAGATTATTAGCCCTTCACATGAGGTGGCATCATGGGAACCCAACTCCCACTCATTGTTGCCTAGTTTTATGGCTTGTAATTGCTGCCAGCTGTAGCCTTCTTTGCATCTGGGTACACTTGCCTGTGTTGCTCAGCGACCTGGAGAAGAAACTGCTGTTGTTCTTCGTTCGTGGTCAACACTGGAGTAATCTCGTGAATCAGTGCTACCCCTGTTTCAGTCCTTGGCCTTCCTTCAGTATGATGCTTCTCTGATGATGGAAAAGATAGACTTTGATGCTGTACATAACTTTATCTATCCATCTGGCATGGTGGCAAGCAGAAATGTGCTGAAACCGTGTTCCACGGGGCGGTACACCACCCAAGACAACAATGGGCAATACTAGCAGTTCTCAATAGTCATCTCAAGGTTGGCTTTCTTGCAACTGTTTCATGTAAAATGCTATGAGCTCATCACATTGCTCACTATCAGTTACTGGCATTTCCTCATTATCTTTCAAGGTCTGAAAGTGTTGTGTCAGTAGTATTCTACCTGGCTTTGAACTGCTTGAATATGCAAATGTTGGGGCCAAAGGACGGTCCAAGGCAAATGGTGAAGACCTTTTGAACAAGGATCTCAGCAATGTGATGCCAACTAGCCAGGTGGAGAAGATCGTCGTGAATTTATTGTTGAATAAGGGTGCACGCCCCTGCCCACAATCCGGTACTGCTGGCAGTGGTGTTGAATGCCATCCCTTCCATATGTTCAGATATATTATAGTCATTTGAGGTTTTAGTGATTACATTGGCTCTGGCCTTTCCTGTCCCCAATTCCAAACTAGGTACATTCAAATGCATTGAAACTCCATCACCTGAGATGAGAATCGGAAGGCATTTAGTGACATTTGCTCCTGTTACATGGGGAATTAGTATTCCATCCTAGTGCACTACAAGTGGCACAGTTGGATGCAGTGATTTTTTCAGCTAATCTGCAGATTCCCTCCTACTCTTGTTTCGATCTCGGCGGATACTTAGCCTGTTGATGGTATACATTGTTGGATATTGTCCACAGGCAGAAATGGTTGCAGAGAGCAGATGGCTTGCAACTCGGTCAGAAGTCTTGGTCCGATCTAAAGCAGAAGCAACATGACACGTAGAGGTGTATGATATGTAGGAGGACTGCTGGGCCTTGATAGGAGGCTGTGAAGCCTATGCCCAGAGTCGTATACATAAAAAAATAAAAAAAAAATGGAGAAGTAACAACTGTTTTTCATGCTCGTTGGCATTTCTGAGGAGGAGCTACAGCCAAAAAGGAAGAACCTGTTATATATGTATATCCGTCACCTGTTTCGTCTTCATCACCAGTTGGGATTTCCTCCAGCTCCACTATTTCCTCTCTTACTGCTCGATGACATTCCTCACACTGTCTCCTCTCCTGTTCAGTTTGTTGTCTCTCTCAGTGTCTTTGTTCTTTCCAGTGGAGTTTGACATCAATACCCAGCATAGAGCCTTGCCTCCCTTTCTCTCTCTCAGCCACAAGAAACTCCTTATCTTCACGATTTTTGATGAGGTCGAAGGCATTCGTGTGTGCAGTGTCAAAGAGATCTTTCATCTGTTCTTGGAAGTTCTTTCTCATCTTCTTCTCTCTTTCTGTATTCTGGCTCTTACACTTCTCCAACTTTCTCCATTCTTTATAAAGAGATTTGATTTGGGGGATACGATTCCGTGGCTCAGATGCAGGAATACGAGCTCTCTCCCAGAATCCCCCTAGTTTCTCAGACAGAACACATGCTGAATCCATCATTGTTCATGTCTCTGTTTGCATCAGGTTGAAAAGTTGTGCTAACACTTCTCCACAAGGAGGTAACTTACTTCCAAGTAGTCTTTCACTTGGTTGGCCAACAAGCCAATTCTTGGTTTTGCTCCTGTTTTTCATCACTGGTGTTGACATCTTCATTTCAGTCATAGTAAATAAGTGCTTAATAATAACTCAAAAGGCAAATCCCTGAAAAGAGAAAAAATTATGGGTATTGCTAGAATGTAGCCTCCAGTGAGGTCGGCCTAAAGCAAACACTTTTTTCAAATAACAAAAAAGATTATTATCACAACAATAATTTTGCTTATTAGGCTCCTACATTGGGTAAGATGTAACACCAGTAAATATAATCCAATTCGGCTAAAATTTGGTGTCCCAAGAGTTTACACCTAAACTAACAATATACACTTCCAACAAAAAAAATATTCCAGAATTAATTTTCCTCCCTTGGTAATAAGGACCACCCTAATGCTAAATCAGTCAGTCAGTCAAGAAGGACAAATGCTGCAGGGTGCATAACCTCACTCACCCTCTGACTCCACCCACCTGAGTCCCTCTGTGCAGCCCTCCAGACAGCAACTCTTCCCCTCCTAAGTACAGTATCTCCCGACAGGAGTAATCGACCTGCTTCAACCATGAGTTGCGTGGCCTTTCCCTTGGCCTCCTCCACCCTGGGTTAACTCTTTCAGAGATCACTCTGTGAGCAGGATCAGCCTCAGGAAAGCAGGCCATGTGCCCATATTGCTGAAGCTGACATTGAAGTATTATGTGGGTAATAGGCCTCAATTCAGCCTCACAGAGTAGTCGCTCATTACGCTCCCAGTTGTACCAGCGATGTCCCATGATCCTGCAAGTCATTTAGTTCCAAAGGAGTCAATTCACTGCATCAAGTCACTGTTTAGTGTCCGTGTCTTACAGCCATAAAGTAAGACAGGGAGCATCAGTGCCTTGAAGATGGGAACTTTCATCCATCTACACAAATAACGAATTGAGTGAATCCATAACCCTGCAGGCCAGATCAGTGCAACGAGAGATCTCACTGTCTGATCTACCATTGTTATGGACCACACTACAAAGGTAGTGAATCTTTCCAAGACTTCTGTATCCCTACCACATGCTTAGGCTGACTGAACTGCTTCATCCAACAAGCCACGAAATGCCTGGACATTGGTTTTGACCGAAGGGACCTTTAATCCCAGTGACTTAGGGTTCTTGTGAAATTCCTCGTGGGCTCTCGATAGTATCTCTAGTGACTCTGCTAGGATAACTGCATCATCAGCAAAGTCATGGTCAGTAACCCTGAAATTGACAATTGATACCTCACAGTGACTTCGACTCACAGCCCAGTGTAGTACCCAATCCATACATGTGTTGAAAATTGTGGGGGCAAAGACACATCCCTGTCTTACACCAGAACTTACTGGAAAGAAGTCGGATGTCTCCCCCCCCCCATGCACACACTTGACTGCACTCTCAGTGTTTGAGTACAAGCCAGCAGTCAGTCAGATTACCCCTGCGGGGATCCGACTGAGTTGCTGGAGTTCCCATAGTACCTCCCGCTTTACTGAGTCAGACGCCTCCTTGAGATCCACATAGGCTGCTAGCAGACCTTGTTGAAACTCAAGATGGTGTTCCACAAGTACTCCAAGAGCTTTGATACAGTCATCAGTAGACTTCTTGGTCTTGAATTCAGATTGCTCAGGCCTCTGAAACTTCAGTAAATGGTCCTGGATACACATTAGGAGAATGTGAGCAAGAACTTTGCCTGGCACACTGAGCACTGTAATACCACGGTAGTTACTACAGTCTTGCTGGTCTCCTCTTCCATTCCAGGATAGGGATGACCAAACCCTTTGTCCAGTCAGGAGGAAGGATACCAGTCTGCCAAATGGCTTCTATGACTGCATGTAACCCCCTGAGCATGGCTTCACCCCCACCTTTAATCACTTTTTATCGGATGTCACAAGCACCAGCTTCTCTACCACTTTTCAACCTAGCCACTGCCTTCTTGAATTCATTTAGAGGAGGCACGGCTTCGCCAGTTGGTGGGACAACAGTCAGTGGTTGTACACCCACCATCGGAAGCTCTCCACTGGGAGGTTCAGTCATATACAGCTTCTCAGAGTATTCAGTCCAACGAGCTCTGTACTCAACTGCCCCTGATATGAGCCGTCCATCTGCTGTCAGATCAGAGTTTAGCTGAGAGGTGGTTCTGGAGTGGAGCTTCCTCAGGGCTTGGTAGGCAGATTGAAGGTCATTTGCATGAAAAAGGCCTTCCACCTCCTCGGTGATTTCCCTGACATACCTCTTCCTGTCCCTTCTTAGTGAAACTTGTGCCCATTGAGACAGAAATCTGTTCTGTTCCTAATCCCCATCCAGTTTGGCAGTATGACTCTCCTTAGTTATGGTCAGCTTTCTCACGAGATGAATCCCCTCCTTGATCTTGGGCGGTCTCCAATACACTCTTCAGCTGCCGCCAGGTTAGCACATTTAAAGATATCCCATTATTCAACAGGATCCTTAACAGTACTGAGCACTTTAAACTGATTTGAGACTGCCACTGCATACTCACATGCACACTCCTCATCCCTGAGTTTCTCAAGATGGAACCTTCTTTGGTGGCATCTGTAGAATCTCTCAAGTTTTGATTTGTAGCCTTAGACTAGCAACATCAAGTCTGTGATCATTAGCAAAGAACTCTGCACTCCTGAAAACCCTGTGGTTCTGAAGGATCCTCCAGCAAGTACTAACAAGAATGTGATAAGTCTCCTTAGTAACCCCTCTGGTATTGGGATACCAACTCCAGCAGTGAAGATTTGGCTGCTTGAACCAGGATCCAGCAATTCTTAACTTATGGGATTTTGTGAAATTCAGAAGATAAGAAATATTGGAATTCCTGGTTCCAGAGCCATGGAAACCCAGACAATCCCTGAAGCCCTCCCTGTCAGTGCCAGTAACTTCATTAAAGTTGCCCAAGACCAGGAGTGTATCCCACAAGGGGCACTGTGCCACAACAGAGTTAAGTTTGGTGTTGAATAGCTCTTTCTCTTCAAGATCACTCGTCTCAGTTGGAGCATACAGTGCGGTAAGAGAGATGAAGCCCAAGGAGTGCTTCTGTCTCACCAGCATTATACGCTCATCAACCGGAGTCGACACAAGAGACAAAGTGAACTGCCATTGCCACAGCATCACCCCTAAGATGGGTACCATCATCAGAGCCAGACCAGTAGTATGAGTAACCATCGCTATTGATCTCAGTATGTGCAGGTCACCGCACTTCAGAGAGTGCAGCTATGCTGACCCCCAATCGCCCCAACTTTTGTGGCAACAAAGGCAGCCGATCACCTTTTGAAAGGATTAGAACATTCCCAGCCCCCTCCTGCAGTGCCCTCCGAACATGCTAAAAATACAGTGTATGTACTGTATACAATAGAAATTATTTGTTGTTAAAACTCGTGGGCTGTACCTTACGAAATAATAGGTCAAGGTCAAGCTCGGGCCCTAATCTGCATTAGCAGTGACTTCTAGTGATATGTACTGTCATTTTTTTATCAGTTGTTAATAGTAGGGTGAAATCTTCAAATTGACATGTTTAAACCACTTTTATACATTATCCATGTGATTTAACTGAATATCGGACGTTCAATCAATGCTGTAGGTAATAATGTAAAGTCATCAGCATAAATTCGCTGCAAGTCTACTCGTATGATGTGAGTCCTTTTGTCTGGCAATGGTGTACGGGGACTAATTGCCACATAGACTTTTATACTTTAATTACGTGTTTTTTAAGAAGTGATACAAGAGACTGCCAAGAGTACAGTAAACTGTATACTGTTTTTGAATAGCATAAACAAGTGCAAGAGATGACAGAAGAATGTTATGGAATGACGTATGAGCATAATACTCTGGTATTCCTCATTATGCTGTAAACCCCTAAGCTCCCTTCCCCTCTCTCCCCCTTACTCCTCCTGATGTCCCCTCCATCCCTTCCTCTCCCTCCTACCCCCCACTCACATTCATGCCTCTCCGCTTTCTCCTCTCCCACCCTCTCTGCCTTCATTCATTTATCCACGACACTAACTCAATTGGAGCATTGCAATTCTCTCTTGACTGTTTATTAAACCCAGTCTGCCCTATTCCCAGTGGCTCGCAATACTACCAACTACATCCAAGGTTTATTATCAATATTCTTTCCTGTTCGAGTCCCATTCTCATCATCCCTGTCTCCTTCCCACTCCTTTTATTCCAGTTGTCTTTCTTTTCTCCACTCTTTGTCACTACCAGCAGCTGAAAGATATAGGAACATTGAGGTCTCGTTCTTGTGATGCATTACTTACTGGTGTTTGCTTAAGTGAGCCTGGCAGTTAGTGGCTGTTAATTGAGTTCGCAAAATAAAACAAACATTTATGCCCATTCCTCCTATTTCTCGTCCTCTTTCTTCCCTAGGAAAATGTTCCCATTCTCCTCGTTTTCCTCACTGATTCATGAGGCAGGATCAGAACCAATAATGTTTTGAACTACTGTATCATGTTTGGAGTAAAGAGTGAGAGAAAAAGTCTGTGGCATGGCAAGAAATTCACGGATGTAGAGGAGCAAAAAGGTTACAGGAATAGACATGAAATAGAGAAGAGTGCGGTTCGTTATGTAGACTAGCGCCGTGAATTATAAGGTAAATCGGGGAGAGAGAGAGGGGAGTGGAAATGAAGGCACAAAGGGGGAGGGGGGGGAAAGAGTGGGAGGTTGGAGAGGGACATCGGAAGGGGTATAAGGGAGAGAGCAAAAGTTTCATCATTCTACAACATTCTTCTGTCATCTTTTAAACATTTTTTTGCTAATCTGATATAGAGGATATTGCATTCTGGGCGATTTGTAGTACTAATTCTTAAAAACATGTCTTTAAAGCATAAAAAGCCTGTGTGGCAACTAGTTCCCATACACTGTTGCCAGACAAAATGACCCAGATCACACGAGCAGGCTTGCAGCGAATTTGTGCTGACGACTGTGCATGTTAATATCTCATATATAACAAGAAAATTACTATTTATAGCACGTAGACCAAACTATGAAGTACCATGACAGCATCAGATCATCTTAGTGTTTTATTCTCAGGCAGTGCAAACTATATATATATACAGTAGAACCCCAAAATTCGTACTCAATTCATCTCTGGAGGCTGTAAGAGTTGTGAATTGTTCAAAAACCGAATCATTTTTTTCAAGAATACTCCTCCAGTATCCCTACTTGTCGTATCATTTCGTTTTCGTTTCGTTTTTGAAGGCTCCAACATGCTTGCATGTGTCGGCCTTGGTCACCTAATGGCGGCTCTCCACGCTGCTCGATCTCTGGCAGCCTCCCTATTCAGTCCCTTAACCCTTAAGTCACATTTAATGACCTCATCCCATGTCTTTCTCGGTCTACCCCTCCCAACCCCTCCCCCAATATTAACACTTCTCACCCTCTGTGCCCAATTATCCTCCCCCATCCTCTCCACATGTCCAAACCACCTCAGCCTACCTCTCCTCATCACAACACCAATACACTCCAGTCCCATCCTACCTCTCAACTCTTCTATCGTAAACCCAGCCCCCCCAGGCCTTGCACGCAGGGACGCACTGCACATCCACCTAATCATTGTCATTTCTGTACGTTTAAACCTGCGAATATCTTCTTCCTTTACTGCCCAGGTCTCACTACCATACAGCATCACACTCCTAACACATGCTGCATACAAAGACCCCTTAGCACGTAAGGAGAGTCCTCTCAATGTCAGGAGAGGCAACAGCTCCCTGAACTTCTTCCAACCACTTCTCACTCTAGCAACCGAGCTAACTCCAGCCCCACCTCCGGCACATAACATGTCTCCCAAATAACAAAACTCCTCCACACACTCAAGAGACTCACCTGCAAGTTCAACCCTCTCACGCCTAACAATCTCTGCCTGCTCTCCCCGACACACCGCACACATGAAATCAGCATTATCTCGCAGTCTACCTCTAATACCACTACATCTCTTGTGCACCCACTTATCACAAACACTGCACAAGATGGAATTACTTCCCACACCCATGTGGCAAACTGCACATGGCCACTCTCCCTCTCCTCTGATTGTACCGCCACCAACCCTAGATATCATCACTTTTGTTTTATCTGCATTTACCCTTAAGCCCTTGTGCCCCATACCATCTCTCCACTTCTTAAATCTTTCCTCAGCCTCCCCTTCATTCTCAGCAATCAACACCAAATCATCAGCATACAACATCTCCCATGGGAGTCCCTCTCTGAAGTCACGTGAGAGGGCTTCAAGCACCATGATAAACAACAAGGGACTCAAAACTGACCCCTGATGCACACCAACATTCACGGGAAACTCATCACTCAAAGCTCCATTCACCCTTACCTGAGTGTGAGCACCCACGTACATGGCCATAACCACCCTAACCAGCCACTCTTCCAACCCTAGCTTTCTCATTGCCCACTTCACCACCTCTCTAGGGACTCTGTCAAAGGCCTTTTCCAAATCAACAAAAACAAAATACAATTCCCTTTTCTTGCCAATATATTTTTCCTGAAGCTGTCGAACAATGAATATGGCATCAGTGGTCCCCCTGCCTGGCATAAACCCAAACTGCATCTCATTGATATTCACTCTTTCTCTAATCATACCTTCTAGAACTCTCTCCATTACTTTCATTATCTGATCTAAGAGCTTTATACCTCTGTAATTTCCCCTTTCCAGGGCNGCAGTCAACCCAGACACACCTGCCGCCTTCCCCACCCGCATCCTGCCTATTGCCTCACTCACAGTAGCAGCGTCAATCAAAGGCCAAGGCCCAAACACTGGATCAGCTGGCTCCAAACCTTCCCTATCCCAATCAAACTCCTCATTCAACAACCGGTATAATGCTCTCTCCATGCATCTTTAATATCCTCACTGTTAACCACTACCCTTCCTTCATCATTCTTCACACTGCTCGCCTACAATGTCCCGATTGTCTCTCTTCACCTGATTTGCCACCCTAAAAACCATATTTTTCCTTCCTTCATGATTTAGATTATCAAGTAAAAGTCTCTGTGACTCAGACTTCGCCCTGTATACCTCTCTTCTAGCCCTGCGCTTGGCAGCCAAGTACTCCTCCCTGTTACCACCCTTCTTCCATTCCCGGAAAAGCCTTCTCTTCTCCTTAACTGCGGCTTCTACACCCTCATCCCACCACCAAGTTACTTTATGTCTTGGTGGGCCTCTTGTCCAACCGCATGCCCGTATGAGGCGACTAAAAGGGTTGGTGATGGGTTAGTGCCCCACCCCGTAAAAAGAACCATCTAAACAAGTGAATAAAGCGCCTTGGACCAGGACGGACCATACGTTGACGACCATGGAACGGACAAAGGACATCCTGAGGGTGGAGACATGGAATGTAAGAGGAGTGATTGATGAAGTGAATGAGAGAGAGATTGTTCAGGTGCTTGAGGAGGCAAGAGTGGATGTATGTGGATTGACTGAAACTAAATGGAAAGGTGAAAGGGTGAGAGAATGGGAAAACAGTTTAGGAATATGTGCGGGAGTCAATAAGAATGAGAGGGCAAGAGAGGGAGTATGTCTGATGATAAGCAAGAAGTGGAAGGAGAATATAAGAGAGTATGGAACAGTGGGTGCAAGGATTGTATGGGTGAGGATGAAAGTAGGCATACAAGCTTGGGCGACAGTATGTGTGTACGCGCCGACAGAGGACCCAGTGGCAAGAGTGAAAGATGAGTTTTGGGCAAATGTAGAAGCATGTATGGACAAGTTTGATAGGAGCGAGAGAGTGTTTTTGGCTGGAGACATGAATGGTAAAGTTGGGAATGTACGAGTGGATGGAGTGGTTGGTCAGTGGGGTGTGCCAGCTGAGATGGATGGGAATGGTAGTGCCTTGGTGGACGTCTGTGCTGGTAAAGGGTTGGCAATAGCCAACACCTACTTTTGGCACAAGATGATCCACAGGTATACATAGAGAGTCTTGAGAAGGATGGATGGTGAACTTGTAGAATGGAAGGCAGTGATAGATCACATGTGTGTGGATGAGCAAATGAGAAGACAATTGTTGGATACAAGAGTGTGGAGAGGATGGGGGAGTGGAATCTCTGACCATCACTTATTGATGGCCAAGGTGAGGCTGCAAAGAAAGTGGGTGAAGAGACCAAGGGGAAGACAGGAGGAAGTAGCTACAGTGAGAAGAGTGGAGAAGTTACAAGGTAGTGAGAAAATGGCTGAGTATAAGAGAATAGTGGAAGAAAGATTGGGAAGGTATGAGTTAGAGCAGATGAAAGGGGTGGAAGATGTATGTAAGATTTTCACGGAAGAGATAGGCGCAGCGTGTGAGGAGGTTTGTGGAGTGAGGAGGAGATGCAGGGGTGTGCAAGGGACAGCATGGTGGAATGATGAGGTGAAACGAGCTGTGGAACAAAAGAAGAAGGCATATAGTGAATAGCTAGTGAGCAGAGGTAGGGGAGAAGATGAGAGAGAGAAGAGAGAGGTATATGTGAGCTGGAGAAGAGAGGTGAAGAGACTGGTGAAGGAGAGTAAAAAGAAAGTGGATGAGGAATTTGGGAGGATTCTGAGTGTAAAATGGAAGGAGAGTAAGAAACTGTTTTGGAAGGAGGTAAAGAAAGTAAGACTGTGTGAAAGGGGAAATAGTAGGGGAGTGAAAGATGAGAATAATAGATTGCTGGTGGTGAAGAGAGAGAAATTGAGGAGATGGAAGGAGCACTTTGAGGATTTGTTGAATGTAGAGAGTGAGGTAAGAGCAAGTATAAATGGTTGGGGAATGGCTGGGAGAAGAAGAGGTGAGAGGAGGGAGGAAGAGATCAGGAGGGTGGAAGCATTGAAGAAGTTCAAGATGGGATAGGCCCCAGGAATTGATGGAGTGTGTGGTGAAATGCTGAAGTATGGAGGTGAGATTGTTGTGGAATGGATATGGAAGTTGTGTAGATTGGCTTGGGAAGAGGGAAGAGTTCCAGAGGACTGGAAATCAGGTATAATTGTTCCTTTATATAAAGGAAAAGGGAAGAGAGAAGTATGTGGTAACTATAGGGGTATTTGCCTTCTTAGTGTGACTGGAAAGATATATGGCAGAATACTTATTGATAGGGTAAGGCATATAACAGAGGAGTTAGTTGGAGAAGAACAAGGGGGATTTAGGAAGGGAAAAGGGTGTGTAGATCAGATATTTGTTCTAAGATGTTTAATGGAGAAGTATCTAGAGAAGGGAAAGAAAGTGTATGCTGCCTTCATGAACTTGGAGAAAGCTTATGACAGAATAGATAGGCAAGGTTTGTGGAAGGTATTAAGAATATATGGAGTGGAGGGGAAATTGTTGAGTGTTGTGAAGAGCATGTACGAAGGAGCTAGGGCTACTGTGCGAGTGGATGGTGAGCTAAGTGAGTTCTTTGATCTGAAAGTGGGACTGAAACAGGGTTGTGTGATGTCTCCATGGCTGTTTAATATATACATGGATGGGGTTGTAAAGGAGGTGCAAGGTAGGGCAGTAAATGTGGGGGTGGCTTTGATGAATGAGAGCGAGATGTGAAAGATTCCGGTGTTGTTGTTTGCTGATGATACAGTATTGTTGAGTGAAGATGAAGGGGAGTTGCAAGGTTTGGTGAATGAATTTACAACAGTGTGTAAGAAGAGGAATCTGAAAGTCAGTGTGAACAAGAGTAAAGTTATGGTGTTTGAGAGGAATGAAATCACAGAATGTACAGTGAGGTTGGATGGTGAGGATATGGAGAATATGAGTGCATTCAAGTACTTGGCCAGTGTGATGAGTAAGGATGGAAGTTTTGGGGATGAAATACTTGAAAGGGTACAGAAGGGAAGGAAGGTTGTTCATTGAAAGTGGTGATGAGAAATAGGGAGGTGAGTATGGAAGTCAAGAAGTCACTGTATGACAGTATCGTGATCCCTACCCTGACGTATGGAAGCGAGGCATGGACCTTGCTAGAGGATAACAAGTCAAGAGTGAGAGCAGTGGAAATGAGTTACTTGAGAGGAGCATGTGGAGTGGCATGGAGGAACAGGTTGACGAATGAAGTGAAGGAACGTTGTGGAATGGATGTGGATGTGGTTGAGAAGATTAGGAGAAATACACTGAGGTGGTTTGGACATGTGGAGAGAATGGAGAATGAAACTCTGACTAAGAAGGTGTATGCAGGTGGGGTGGAGGGAGGGGAAGGCCGAGAATAAGGTAGAGGGATGGAGTTGAGAGGTATATGAGGGAGGGGGGAGTGAGCTGGAGGGAGGGTAGGCAAATGGTGGGTGACAGAGCGACTTGGGGGCATTTTGTCTGCGGCCACCCTTTGCGGGATTAGGGCGTCAGGCTAGAGATAGATAGATAGATACACGAAACAGTGTACAGTATTATGCATTAATCCATTCTTTAGTATGGATGAAACGGTAGATTTCGCCATATCGTAATGAATTGCAAGGTTGGAGACACGGGTTCCGCTTTCAAACTTTGCAGTGAGTTCTTTTTTTCAGCTCAACTGTTGTTCTCACTACTTTTCTTTTAGCTCCAGCTAACTCACTAATCTTCCTAGGACCCATGATTATGTACAATTCTCTAACGAAAATACATAATTTATCACAAAGTTTAATGGAGTTTTTATGACTGATTTGTAGCTTGCCGAAGAAAAAGCGGGACTGGCAACCACTTAGCACCTACGATGCCGCATCTCTTAGTGCAAATAGCGGGTCACCATACGAAATCTGGAGCAATTTTTGGACAAAAATGCTGTACGAGAACCAAATTGTACGAGTAGAGAGGCGTACTAATTCTGGGGTTCCGCTGTGTATATTTTTTTGCTATTACCATTTTTAAATATTTATCAGCAGCATTCTATCAACAATTCTCTGTAATCCTTAAGGAGACAAGCTCCCCTTAATTTGCATTTTTTCATATTTTCCTTACCTTAGCTCCTCATGGAATTCTTCAGGTATTTTCCAATTGCATTTTCATGTTTCAGTGTTTTTTATTTCTTTTAAAAGTGGTAAAAAACATTTAAAAACAGACACTGTAATGTTGTGCGTGAAGACAGATGCACGCCATCTTAAAACACCATGTTTGAATGCAGTTACCCTTACCAGTGCCTATTTTTCCAAACCTATCCATCCATATATCATCCAGTCCAGTGTCGCCCCATGAGGAGTGTAGGAACCTGGGGCTAGGCAAGTTGGTCCTGACATTTAAGATGAGAGTCACCAGCCTCACTCATCCCTGAGTAGCTTTACATGAGCAATAAACCCCAACCACTCCTTGGATATAAACCTACACAGGCTCAATCCAGTTGGAGCACCTTAATTACCCACAAAACCACCAGGCGCCATAATTTGGTAATATGGTTACCACCCACCATAGTAAATGGTTTCCTGGTTTACAGGAAACCATGGGGCTTGTCACTCATGTAGAGTTACCCTTAGGCAGAAGGAAGAGGAAAGAATGAAGGAGAAAAAGACAGATGAGGGAGTGTAAAGTCACCTGTAGGCAGAGAAAGAGGAAAGAATGAAGGAAAGAAAGGCAGAAGAGGAAGGATGGAAGAGAGGAATGGGCAGACACTCAAAGCAACACTACATTGAGTGAGTGGATGGTGAGTGCCTCCACCTACCATAAACCTAAATATTCATATTCTAACCCAATCTTTCTTATCCTTACCGTACCTGTCCAATGTTAGAAACCTAACGAATTTTTGCTAACCCAACCAAACTTATTTCCTAACCTGTGTGCGAAGACAACGAACACCATCTTCGAATGCCATTTTTGAGCGAGAGAAAACCTTTTCAGTACCCATTTACTCAAACCTAACCTAAATTTTTAAAACTTAACTCAGCCTTTTTTATACTACTCTGACCAATCCTATTTTATGCTAACCTGATCAAACAATATCAGATAGAGCCAGGATTCCTAGGGGTTTGAATTGTGAGTGAATGGAAGCATGGCCCATTGGACTGGGCAAATTTGGGCTGTCTGGACATTGCTACTCCTCACTCTGCCCTAGGGTGGGAAAGGAGTTCCGGATGATGATGATGATCAAGCTACCTAACCTAACCTAACCCAACCTATCCCTTATGTAATCCTGTTTTCTTTGTTTGTTGATGGATCCTCTTCATACTCAAACTGGCACTACTGTACACCTTTATAAAATAACTTTATAAGTTCAAAGGTAGGTAATAATTTTTAAGGGGTGGTCCTACATCTTAAGGACTACCTGATTCATATAACTCCAGAACTAGCTATCATACTTGAAACATAAGTATTGGTTGAAAAGTTTATTATTGTAAAAGTATATAAAGTATACATACAAATAAGTGTTCTATCTATCTATTGCCAGATGCCTTAATCCCGCACGGGGTGGCCACAAACAAATCGCCACCATGTCACTCTGTCCCCTGCCATTTCACTACCATGCTTCCAGCTCACACCCCCCTCTCTCATATACCTCTCCACTCCATCCCTCCATCTCATCCTCGGCCTCCCCCTCCCTCTCGCCCCCTCCACCTCACTCACATACACTCTCCTCGTCAGTCTTTCACTCTCCATCCTCTCCACATGCCCAAACCACCTTAACGTGCTTCTCCTAACGCTTCCCATCACATCCTCAACCACACCACAATGCTCCTTCACTTCCTCATTTGTTAGTCTGTCTCTCCATGTGACTCCACATGCTCCTCTCAAATAACTCATTTCCACTGCTCTCACTCTTGACTTCTGTCCTTCCAACAGGGTCCAAGCTTCACTTCCATATGTCAGAGTTGGTATCACAATACTGTCATGTAACAACTTTTTCACTTCCATGCTCACTTCCCTGTTTCTTATCACTGCTTTCAACGAACCAGCAACCTTCCTTCCCTGCTGCACCCTTTCGAGCAATTCACCCTCGAGACTTCCATCCTTACTCATCACACTGCCCAAGTACTTAAATTCACTCACATTCTCCATATCCTTCGCATCCAATCTCACTGTACATTCACTGGCTTCACTTCTTTCGAAGACCATCACTTTACTCTTTCCTACATTCACCTTTAGATTCCGTTTCTTACACACTCTCCCAAACTCATCTACCAAGCCTTGCAGCTCCCCTTCATCTTACCTCAACAACACAGTATCATCTGCAAACAACAGTACAGGGAGTTTCCAAACACTGCCCTCTTTCACTAGGGCCGCTCCAACATCCACTGCCCGACCTTCTATCTCTTTTATAACCCCATCCATATACAGATTGAACAACCATGGAGACATGACACATCCTTGTTTCAATCCAACCTTCAAATGGAAAGATTCACTTAGTTTGCCATCCACACGCACTGCAGCCTTAGCACTCTCATACATACTCTTCACTGCCTTCAGCAACTTCCCATCCACTCCATATCCATATATTCTTAATACCTTCCACAAACCTTGTCTATCCACCCTGTCATATGCTTTCTCCAGATCCATGAAGGCTGCATACAACTTCTTGCCCTTCTCTAGAAACTTTTCCACTACGGATCTAAGAATGAATATCTGGTCTACACAACCTCTTCCCTTCCTAAAACCTCCTTGTTCTTCTCCAACTAATTCCTCAGTAATTTCCCTAACTCTGTCAATAAGTATCCTACCATATATTTTTCCTATTACACTGAGAAGGCAAATGCCCCTATGATTACCACACACTGCTTTTTCCCCTTTTCCTTTATACAGAGGAATAATTATACCTGACTTCCAATCCTCCGGGACTCTACCCTCCTCCCAAGCCAATCTGCACACCTTCCACATCCATTCTATTACTATCTCTCCCCCATGCTTCAGCATTTCACCACACACTCCATCAATTCCTGGGGCTTTCCCCATTTTAACTTTCTTCATTGCTTCCACAACTTCCATCCTGGTGATTTCTTCCTCTCTTCTCACAACCCTCCTTCTCCCTGCCATTCCCCAGCCACTTATACTTGCATTACTTTCATTCTCTATGTTCAACAGTTCATTAAAGTGTTCTCTCCATCTGTTTACTTTTTCTCCCTTCTCCACTAGTAATCTACCATTTTTATCTTTCACACCTCCACTGACTTCATTGGCACCCTGTCTAGCTCTCTTTACCTCCTTCCAGAACATTTTCTTACATTCCCTCCACTTTGCACTCAAATTCCTTCCAAATTCCTCATCCACTCTCTTCTTACTCTCTCTTACTAATCTTTTCACCTCTCTCCTCCTCCCTACATATAACTCTCTCATCCGTCTCTCAGCTTCTTCGTCGCCCCTGTTCCTCATCCACTCATTATATGCTTTCTTCTTTTGTGCCACAGCCTCTCTCACCTCTTCAGTCCACCATTCTGTTCCCTGAACCCCCTTTCGTCTCCTCTTCACCCCACACACCGCCTCACATGCTACACAGATTTCTTCTGTGAATACCTTGCACACACCTTCCACGTCCCCCATCTGCTCCAAATAAGTGTTAATATATAAAAAAAAATTATGGAAAATCTTATTTTGTTGTTGATGGACATTGTCTGTACAAAGAATGGTCATGGCAACTCCCACGAGAGCACATCCAACATGCCAACTGTTCCTCAAGCAGGTAGGAACGGTAACGCAGGGGTACCAACCACCCCCTTTTCCTTAATGCTCTCTTAGCATACCATGTAAAAATTGAGGGCTTGCTTGTACTTTCCTTAGTGCATAAAGGAGGGACCAATATAGGGCATCTCCATTTTTCTTTAAGCAAATGGCTGTTAGAGTGCTAAACTGGAATTTTTCTTTTGGTATACTATTAACTCCAGACAACTTTGTGACACCACAGTTCATATGGTTTATTGGACAGAGTGGTTGTTTGATGAATACCCTTAACATCATATAAGCATTTCTTCGTTTCAACTTTTTTTTTCTCTCCCCCCCCCCAGACACCGGGCAATGTTTAATGCAGTTGTCATCTAACTACTGGCAGTTTCTCAGAAACCACTGAAAATTGCTTGTTTTCAGACCTTAATAGCTTGGAAAGTATAGCACTTAGGGAAACGAATTAACAAAAATTTTACTCGCCAAGTCTTCCTCTTGCGAATGAAAGTTTCCCCAGGTCTGTAGGTCTTTGCGTTCATGAGTAATGACATGAAGGAGAGAAATACTTTTTGGTGCTAGGGAGGAGGTGTTTGCACATCTGCCCGCGGCTCCGACTATGGTTTTCTCTCAACGTGATAACTTACTCCACTGCTAGATAAACTAGACACTGTTGCATCCAAGTCATGCCTTATGGCACTATCACTGAGCCCGTTTCTAGTATCCTTGAATAGAGGCTTGGCAGGAGTGGATGATGCAGTTGGCTACAGGTGGCGCGGATGGAATCAAACAAAGAGGAACCTGAAGAAAGCGTTGTACACCTGGCAAAGGCACAAGACAGACTGACTCTCTCCTGTGTGCTATAGAGGGACTCCCTCCTTACCCTTTAGTGGTGAGATGAAATGGCAGCTGGTTCAAACTGTGGCGGGAAGACACTTGTGTATATACAAGTCACCTGGCAGCCTTCTGAAGCCCGATTTTGACATGTTTTCACGTCACCCGGTGGATGAGGGTTAGACTTCCTTTACTAGCTAAATTTCATAACATTTGTTACTGCAGTACTCAGTGAAAGTAGAAAACAGCCTAAATTGCCCAGTCAAGTGCATTATTACAGTATTCTCTTCCTGTATCTCCAGTTGAGTTTGACATTGGGATGGATGTGACCTGGATAAAGTTCAATGTTGGTCAGCGTGGATTCTATCGAGTGAGCTATGACAGTGCTGGATGGGAAGCACTGATTCAAGTCCTGCACACAAGCCACACCACATTTCCATCTGCTGACCGTGCTTCATTAATTGATGATGTCTTCACATTGGTCAAGTAAGTTGTGTTGAGGTACCCAGCCATAATACTGACCAGGTCTGCCTTACTCAGGCTTACAAGCTGACCCTTTTTGTCTGTAAGGTCAGGTTTTTTTTTTTTTCCTGGTAAATCAAGCAAATGAATGAAAGAGCTTGTGATTTTAATACTTATCCTGATAGTTACTAAAACTGTATGCCAGTTAAACAGTGCATATGAGCTTCCTTAAAAATCTTTAAGATATTGTAGTATATTTCCAGTATGGTTCATAATCAGTTTTTTAATTTTTAATTTAACAGGAGTAATAGGCATACAAATAGTTAATTTGATAATAGAGTTGGAATGTTCCAGGTGCATTATATATTAGTCATATCATGGATTCCTAAGAGTTGCACATTATTTTTATCATTTTCATATCTCTGGTGTTATAGTTATTACTGTATTAATGTTTTGCAATACGGTATATGTAAATTAGAGCAAAGATGGTATGGTAATATTTGTTGCCCTTGATACATTAAACATTTGGTTTCTTCAATCGAAGATAGACTAGTTTTGCCACTTTGATGCTTTTGATATATACAGAACTTGGTTAATACAGTATTTACTTTTTATAGTTTTCATTGTTTATGTATATTAAACCAGTGAAGATTATAATTTTCTAGTTCATACTGTAAATAAGTTTCAGTGTTTCCTTATATCTGAAGTTTTATGTACAGTATGTGCAAATATATCAAGGCAGAATCTTGTTGTTAAGCACTTGTCATCCACATTACAGTAAAACCTCGATATAACGGACTTCAGTAGACCAGAATTCGCTTTTATCGGAC
Organism: Birgus latro; assembly: GCA_018397915.1. Lineage (NCBI taxonomy): Eukaryota > Metazoa > Arthropoda > Malacostraca > Decapoda > Coenobitidae > Birgus > Birgus latro. The sequence goes on from JAGKTI010004190.1 coordinate 27,868, forward strand.
TCGAGAAGCTACCGGACTAAACTCCTATATATTGGAAAATGTCCGATAAAGCCAGAAAGCAGTCCGGACTGCCTGACAACTTCAGCTATGTTCACCACAATAAGACAAGTAAAAGACATGTTTTTCAGTGCACAGTACAGTATTATTATACCATTTGATTAATGTAGTGAAGGTATAACACAGTACAGTACTGCAATGGTGGTGCAAACCACTGATGCAACCCGGACTAATGTCTGATATATCGGAAAAAGTCCGGATTAGCAGGGGTAGGTCCGGATGTCGCTTTTATCGGAATTTCGCATATTTCGGACTGGCCTGAGCCCCAATTAGTCCATTATAGTGAGGTCTTACTGTATATGTTTTTATTTAAGATAAAGCAGTATACTATAGTTTTATCCTCTTTAGATTTTTGTTACGGCCAGCCCGAACTCCACCAGTCACTCCATTTCCCCCACCTGCAGCTCCCCCACACCCCTCCACCTCTACCAGTGCCTTGCGTCGTGGTGTGCTGAGAGAACTTAAGAGTCTGGTACCTCACACTGTCTCTCTCTCTTCACACTGTTCAAAACAAATTACTCATAAATACTTTAATATTCAAATCTTAGTACAGATACAGTGCTGACAATGACACAACTTACTTATGAATTCACCAAAGAATTTATGTATGTAAATTTTTACTATAGCACATAATATCAGTCTTTCCGAAAATCCAATCTTGGACCCTGTATCCTCTACCACCCTCAATTAACCTAGCTTAAGAGGTACCAGATTCCTAACTTCTGGTGTTTTCCTACCCAAGGGGCCGTCTTTATGACAGTCATACCCTCATCCAGTAAGATTTCTCCCCCTCCTATTGCTTTGAGTTTCTTGTTCTGTTTTTTCTTATAATGAGCATTTTCAAAGGTCCCAGAAGGATGGCAAAGTTTTGTAATGTTTGCTCTCTTTATTGGTTTGCTGCATGTTGAAAGGACAATTTTTTTTTTTTTTTTGAACTGTGATTTTGCTATCATGCAGCATTTTAATATCTTTTTCCATATACAGTATTTATTTTTGAGGAATTATTCATGATGCTGAAATCATTGTAACTTTTCAGTTAAACATACTTTTATTCAATGCATCAGTCACATTTTGATATTTCACTTGATATCATCTTGATAAACTCTTGTTGTATCATGACACATACAGCTTTGTGATTACTAGAGTTAGTTGAAGTTCAAGTTAATTAACATAATGTTTGTGAAGTTTATCAACAGCTTTGCATTTTTTTCAGCTGATTGTAGAATAGTATTCCACTTGTATATCATACAAACTTACATTTCAGTTAAACGTAAAGATATAATAACTTTCCCTATGTGTGCTTTGCAATGATCTTTCCTATTGTTTGACTGCTGGATAAGATTTTGCAATCAGAATGCAGTAAATCATTGGCACTGAATTTAGTTGGAAGTACCATTAGTAACTGCTGTACAGCACTTTTTTTTTTTCTTTTTCCCTTGCTCATGGCCACTTGAGGAAGAAGGCTTGAACATTTGTTCTCCTGTTGTACAATCACCCAAAGAAGTAATGTCCTGATTCCCAGTACCTTTCGCTCAGAAAGTGGTATCTGGCAACTCACAGCCATGTTATATTTTCTATATTGCACACCGGAAAGAGTAGTATTTGGGTAAACAACACCAAAAAGTAATATATTAGCGTTTTTACCGTGTATATCTCGCATTACGGAAGAGGAAACCACAATACACCAAAGTTGAGGCTTAGCAGTACGAAAGAATATGAAACACACTCCCTATCGCTCAACGGTTTCAGGGTTAAAATGCGGAGAAACTCTCGTAATACTTATTTTCCATTCAAAATCAGCAATACTGAAGGAAATACTGTATGTCCCAAAAAATAAAACCCGCAGATAATCATAATTTCGAAATCATTAGTGTCATCAAATCAGAAAAATTAACATCTAAAGATTATTATTATCCACATTTAATTATCTATGCGGCATGATATTCACGCCGGTAAACCCGTAAGTGCTGAAAGCCTGAAAGCAAGATTGATCAACAAGAAACTACAGCCTATCGGTGCAAGCAGATTATTGCTCTTTATTTGGCAAATATTCCAGTAAGACAGATATACTGGCACCTTGACAGTTAACAGATAGATAAGCGATGTAGAGGTAGAACATTGGAAATTTGCTACTGGAGCCCCTCGTAGCACAAGACCAAGACAGACGGATTAATACGTGTGCCCAAGAACAACTACTTACCACTTGTGTTGCTATCAAGAAGCAGATTAATCTGCCGGCATTCAGTGACGTTAGTGACACCAGTGTAATCATATCTGGAAAACTGGTTATTTTTATTCACACAAAATTCCAACATGTTATAAAACATGTAGGGCAGTTGCATGGAAGAACTAAAGAGGGAGAGGTTGACAGTCAAAAGCATGAATGCGACAATGAAGATAAAACCAAAAATATTATATTAGAAATAAGGGGGAGTGGGGGGGGGAACTGTGACAAAGTTCGAGACAACCTCTCCCTCCCCTGTCGTGGTAATGACTGACGGAAGGCCTGCCTCCACTGTTGCCAAAGGAAAAATTATTAAAATCCGCTAAATTAGTCTCAGATGCGGTAAAAATCCGCCAGACTGAGGGAAATTAACGGAAAAAAATGGGCAAGACCTAAAAAAAAAAAAAAATGGGCAAGAACTGAAAAAAAAGAGCTAGGGAAATGTAATAATTTTATACCAGCTAGACTGCTTTTGAAATATCAAAATTTAGCAGGAAAATCGCTTCATTGGTAACTGCTGGTATGAGTCGTGAAAATGTGCCAGATGTCACTATTTATTTATTTTTTGATTGATCTATTAAAAAAAAAAAAAGGCTAAACTTAACAAGTATTTTCGAAAGATTAATTTTTTTTACACCATGAATAATGTTTGCAGGGCAGGCAAAGACTGTTTCCGTCTCCTAAATAAACGTTGCCAGACCCAGGAGTTTTGTCCGAAACTTAAAGAAACTGAGTCATCTCTTCTTTGGGCGACTGTACAGAGAAGCAAAGAAGTGAGGAATTAACTGTTAGTCAGGTGAGAGATGTTTTAGCTTCACCGTGTTGTGAAGAATTTTTAAATTCTTGAAGTTTGCGATTGTTGGGACAGAAGTACAGGACATCTTATGAGGTCTTTGGGCAGTCCTGCAGAAGAGTTAAATATTAACCTAACAGCGAGCTGAGGCACCAAAATTATTTGTATTCTGGGGTGTAAAAGGACAAATGATATATATGTAGAAGGTACAGGGGCCTTTGCACTGATACAGAATGGTTCAGATGGTTTAGGTGAAGTTATTATAAAGGTGGATGCATTTACACATTACATAAGTGTTGCATACCCCGGTAAATTAAAATTAATAGGATTGTATAGATATACAGCATCAGTAAAAATAAATATTAAGATTGGAGTGGTTGCAAATTGTGTATTGGACCTCTGATTTCAGGCCTGCAGATATAAATTTCATTTATACTGGCCAGTTATGCTCCCTCTAGGAACAGTATCCTCCTTTGATGATTTGGCTAAGAAAAATGGACGAGAAAACACATCTGCATTTTCGTGCCCACTATCTGAAGTGATCATCCTAAATATTTGGTGATGCAAGGAAGTGATTAACTTACAGAACTCTCCTGGCCAGCAGTTTACCTGCTAACTTCTGCAATGGACTTACTGGGCTCTGTAATACCAGCTAATTACTGTAGCTACATGATAAATCATACCAGGCAAGATACTAGTTTGAAAATAGCAACATGTGTATGAAATTAAGAAGCCAGGAATAAAACATAGCAGTGAAACTGTGGCTGCTGCTCAGCATGAAGTGATCACTAGCATTGTACAGTGGCTGAAGAAAATCATGTAAGATATGCTAAACTCTCTTTGCTTTAATATGGCCTGATACAGACTTCACCATCTTGAGTTTTAAGTTATTAGAGACTAACACAAGAACACAGTACTGGTCATGAAAAAGTGCAGTGGAAAAGATACAGAGCTTTAGTCTTGTCCCACTGAGCTATGGGAAGTAATCTCCAAAAGGTCAGAAATCTCCCCCAAGTTAACAGTGAAAGGACTATAGGAAGGTGAGATATGGCAAAGAAGACAATGAGAGAAAAGAAAAAAACTAGCAAAAAACAGAAAAATACATACAGAGGAGTGTGTGTGAGATACATCACCTGCCACTCCATGCTGTGTAATATATCCATCCATCCATCATCCAGTCCTATGTTGCCCCATGAGGGGCATAGGAGCCCATGGCTAGGCAAGTTGGTCCTGACATTTAAGATGAGAGTGACCAGCCTCACTCATCCCTGAGTGCCATTATGTGAACAATAAACCCCAACCACCCCTTGGATATAATTCTTCACCGGTTCAATCCGATTGGAGCGCCTTAATTACCCACTAAGCTACCAGGCGCCATAATTTGGTTATATGGTTACCACCCAGCATAGTAAATGGTTTCCTTGTGTACAGAAAACCATTTGGCTTGTCACTCAGTATAGAGTCACCCACAGGCGGAAGGAAGAGGAAAGAATGAAGGAAATAAAAGCAGAAGAGGGAGTGTAAAGTCACCCGTAAGCAGAAGGACGAGAAAAGAATGAAGGAAGGAGAGATGGCAGAGGATGGAAGGAAAGAAAGATGGAGAGGAAAGCGCAGACACCTGAGAGTAGTACTACATCAAGTGAGTGGATGTTGAGCGCCCCCACCTATGCTGAATAAAATAAAACCCTCCATCAGAGCAGAGGCACACAAGCAGAAGTAAAGACATGTGCAGAGACAAGAAGGTGACATATTTAATGGTGTACGGGGCCTGTACAGTTCCTAAGCTAAGTTCTTTTTAACCCTTCCGTGGCTGCTGGCGTCAAACGACGTTTTTTCATAGCGTGGCCGCTGGCGTCGATGCAGCGCGACTTGTAGAAAACTGTGAAAATTTTTGGGAAGGGAATGGAGGTCTAGGAGATGTTGACACAGACCTTCTCTAGCCACTAAACCACTCAAACAGTCAGTACTTCTCGTGAATCAGCCATGAGTGGGTTTCAGTCTTTTGCTTCCCTTAAGTGTGGTGGTTGGGGGTGCCCATCATCCACTCACTCAGTGTAGAGATGACATGATCTCTGCACTCAGTGACAAACCAAATGGTTTCCTTTTACTAGGAAACCATTTACTACACTGGGTGGTAACCATATAACTGGGGTTTCTGGCAGGGTTAAGTGTCCCCCAGATTCCCCTATCCAAAATTACTTAAATCATGGCAGTTGGTTCAGAGAGCCTTGTAGGGCCCAATACCTGCCCAGAGCCCCAACCAAATGGGCAGATTCGTATGGCCATGTGGAATGTGGGAGGTGTGAATGAGGACAGCAAGAAGGTGGAAGAGGTGAATGTGTTCAAGAGTGCAAGATATGCCGTGATGGCATTGTGTGAAACAAAGATGAATGGGTGTGAAGTGGAGGAGTGGGAGGGTGTGAAATGTGTAAGATCGGGAGTGAATGGGCGAGGAAGATGCAAGGAAGGAGTTGGTTTGTTGATGAATGAGGTGTGGCAGAGTGGAATGAGAGACTACAAATGTGTCAGCTCGAGGTGTATGTATGTCAGGTTCAAGTTTGAGAAGGTGAAAGTCGTAGTGATTGTAGCATATGCACCGTGTGAAGACAGGAGTGAGAGAGAGAAAGACAGGTTTTGGGATGAGCTGGATGACATAGTGGGAGAAATGCCCAGGAGCTATAAAGTGATTGTAATGGGGGATATGAATGGAAGAATAGGCAATGGTCCTGAGGATGACATAATGGGTTGCTATGGAGTACCAAGAGAAAATGATAATGGGAAGCGAATAAAAGGTTTGTGTCAGGAGAGGAGGTTGTGCATTTGTAACTCATATTTCAAACACAAACATGCACATAAATATACATGGTACAAAGGGAATGGGGATTGTGTTGAAAGAAGCCTGATTGATTACGTGCTCGTAGAGAGGTCGATGATGGTAATGGTTGCTGATACGAGGGCCGTGAGAGGACGATGTGGAGGTCTGTCAGATCATATGATTGTGGTATGCAAGATCAAGCTGAGAGGAGTGAGGTGGATCAGGAGAGAGAGGAGCAGTCAGGGAGAAAGACTGAAAGTTGAGAAGCTGAGGATCAAAAAAATGGCAGATGATTACAGGATCATAGTAGAGGAGGAGTTAGAATCAGTGAATTTGAATTAAATGGATCTGGACAGCCTGTGGAATGCATATAGGGATTGCTTAGTTAGGAATGCTAAAGCTCTGTGTGGTGTGGCAAGAGTAACAACAAAGAAGAAAGGTGCAGCATGGTGGGATGATGAGGTTAAGAGAGCGGTGGAGGAAAAGAGGAAGAAATGGCTAGAATGGTTACAGGACAGGGGTTCAGTTGAAATAAGAACTGAATATATTGAGAGCAAAAAGCACTTAAAGAGACTAGTGAAGAGGAAAAAGAAGGAGGTAAATGATGATCTAGGAAAGAGGTGCGGAAATGTAGAAGTGAAAGCAGAAAGAAATGTGATGGTGTGATGGATGCAGGTGGTAGATTATTAACCCAAGGGGATGAAGTAAGGACCAGATGGAAAGAATATTTTGAAAGCCTGATGAATGGGAACAGAGAGAGCAGAGTGGATGTAAACATGATTGGTTTTGCAGTGCCAGGAGACTTGACACTTGCACAGACAAAGAGTGCTGTGAAGCGGCTGAAAAATGAGAAAGCAGCTGGGGTTGATGAGGTGTATGCAGAGATGATTAAGTGTAGTGGAGAGAGTGGAATGAAGTGCTTGTTGGAGATATGTAAGAAGGCATGGATGAGTAAAATTGTGCCAGCAGAGTGGAAAAAGGCTGTGATTGTACCCCTGTACAAAAATAAAAGTTGAGAGAAGTGAGTGCAAGAATTATCATGGCATAAGTTTATTGAGTGTGGTAGGGAAGGTATATGAAGAATTATTATAGAGAAAGTAAGAGAGAGATCAGAAGTCCTAGTGAGTGATGAACAGGGTGGCTTTAGGAGTGGCAGAGGATGTGTGGATCAAATATTTGCAGGGAGACAGATAGCAGAGAAGACTTGTGAGAAGGACCATAAGGTGTTTGTGGCATTCATGGATCTGGAAAAAGCATATGACAAAGTAGACAGAGAAGGATTATGGAAAGTTTTGCACATGTACGGTGTAGATGGTAAGCTGCTAGGTAGTGAAGCATGTGTAAGGGTTAATGGGCATCTAAGTGAATGGTTCAAGATCGGTGTGGGTATGCGGCATTGTTGTGTGATGTCCCCGTTGTTGTTCAATATGTATATGGATGGGGCGATGAGAGAAGTAAAAATACCAGTAATGGAGAGGGGGATGGCGATGGTAATGAATGGTGATGGATGGAATATCTCAAATCTGTTGTATGCTGATGATGCAGTACTACTTGCAAATACCGGACAAGAACTTGGTAGACTAATGCAGAGTTTTGCTGATGTCTGTGAGCGCCGTGCCCTGAGAGTTCAAATACCTGGGTACAGTGATAGAAAGAAGAGGAAAATGTTCAAAAGAAGTTGAAAGTAGAGTGACACAAGGAAGAAAAGTAGCTGGTGAAGTGAAGGCCTTGATAAGAAACAGAGGCTTAAGTGTTGCAGCTGCATGGGGCTCATGAAGGAGTGTTAGTGACAACTTTAATAAATGGATGTGAGACTATGGTGTGGCATGAAAATGAAAAGTCAAGGTCGAGAGCAGTGGAGATGGGACTGCTGAGAAATGTCTGTGGAGTACGGAGGGTGGATAGGATACGAAATAATGTGATTCATGAAAGATGTGGAGTGAGGAAGTCGGTGGACACCAGAATTGTAGAAAGTGTACTGCGATGCTATGGTCGTGTGGAGAGAATGGATAACAATAGGGTGGTGAAAAGGTATATCTGAGCGAGTTTGAAGGAGGGAGCAGGTGAAGTAGGTCAAGGAGAAGGTGGAGAGATATGGTGGATGAGTGTGTGAGGAAGAGAGGTTTGGAAGTTGATGAGGCTAGGGAACTGACAAGAGATTGAGCTGGCTGGATGAATGTTGTGAGAAGTGCATGATCAGGGATTTTGGCACCCCTTTTTAACGTGGCAGCATCCAGATTGACTCTATCGGATACGTTTGTGTGAAGCTACAAAACGTGGTGAATATTTTTGGTGTATCTGATAGAGCCAGGATTCTGGGGGCTTGAATGATGAGTGAATGGAAGCGTAGCCCATTGGATTGGGCAAATTTGGGCTGTCTGGATGTTGCTACTCCTCACCCTGCCCTAGGGTGGGAAAGGAGGTCCGGATGATGATGATGAAGAATAAGAAAGTCATGAAAAGAAAGTGCTGCACCCATTATCTTTTTCCTCTCTTTCCTAAACCACAAAAAAAAAGAACATACAGGAATAAACATTATAAACAAAAAAGATGGAAGACATTCATAATTATGATATACAGTATTTATTTGTAGATATATAATATACCATGTACTGAATTTGTTCATTTTACATATTTCTTGTTTTGCACAAACATTTCAGCAACATATGAGATGTTCTCCTTGTGAATATATGGATGTAAAACTTTCCTTTCCCATCACATTAAGTACCCTGTTTGAGATGCAAATCTTGGGTCATATCAAATATTGATTGAGATGGTTTGGCCTGTACATACACAGCAGACTAAAAATACAATGTGACCTCACTACAACGGACTTCAGTAGATCAGAATTCGTTTTTTTCGGAGTCAAGGAGCTGACCTGATTTATTTCTTATATATCAGGTAAACTCCGAAAAAGCTAGAAGCGGTCTGGACTGCCTATCCTCACGGCTGGGTGGCCATATTGTCCACGAGGTTTGCGTGTTCATGTGTTGGTTGGTGGTTGGCTGGTGGTGTCACTATTGTTCCCCCATGCTCTGACCTCATTCTGACCCACATCATTAATTCTCCCCCCACATCATTTCCCTGGAAGTTCCTGATCTACTGCTCAAGGGTGACGAGTGATAAATTAAATACACAAAATGAACATCTTTGTAAAATCATAAATAATAAGGTGCATAAAGTCTAAGTACAGTATTTGAAAAGTGTTTAAAATGAAGTTATACCAATAAAGTACTTTCTAAATGCTAAAATATTAGAAAAGGGGTCTGCATTAATATTAATATATTTTGAAGACATCAAGCATTAATCACACGGCAAGCGGTTTGTGTGTTTGTGCATTGGTTGGTGATGGGCTGCCGGCGTCACTGTTATTCCCCCGAGCTGTGCCTCAGTCAGCCCAAAGTCCCAGATATACTGCTCGACAGTGACAAGTTATAAGTGAACTGTACAAAGTGAACATGTTTGTAAGATCGTAAAAATTTAAGGTGTATAAAGTGTACAGTACAGTATTTGAAAACTGCTTAAAAACAAGTACACCACACAGCATGCAAGGAGCTACACCAATTCCCGTCCATGTTTTAGCTCCTGCCATTGAAAACAATCACTGTTGATCATGACCCTGAAGATACTGGGTAATGATTTTGAAGGATTTGCTCTGAAGGATCCTTCACCAGGTGCTGAATGTTGATAAACACTGGGCAAGGTGGGGGGGTAGAGTAGGGTGAACCAAGTGAGTCAGAATGGTTACATAAGAATTTTTTTTTTATTACTTATGAGTTTTATTGTTTCCAAGCCATGCTTAAATTTTACTGTGTTATGCAGTAAATTATTTATAGTGACATTTGAGAAAAAATAAGAAGCAAATGAGATATTGCCACTAGTCAGGAAAAGGTGGGGGTGAAGCAGGATGGTGGCCAAGATGCTTTTAACCCCTTAACCGCGGGTCATCACTTCCATGATGCTCGGACACAATGGATCATACTGCGGGGCATCACTTTTGTGATTCTATGTTGTTTTGCATTCGCCCGGGCTTTCAGGTGGTGAGTTGTATCATCTATCAGCACTGCCAATGTCCAACAATAGTCAGAGCTGCTAATGTCATCAGTACTCCCAACCATTGTTGACAATTTAGCCATTTTCCCCCATTCTAGACTCCCCTCCCTACGTCCCCTCCATTACCCTCTCATGTTGTCTGCTCCGCCGCTCTGTGCTACGTAAATCTTTCCCGGATTTTTCCACTGATTTCATCCATTGAAATGAGCCCTATGCCCTATTCTTATACAAAATAATATATATTTTAAAAAAATAAGGTGATTGATAGTGCCATACACCTGAAATTGGCTAATTATCACTTGGCAACATCCAACCTTCACTCTTTCGCTAATTTCCCCTGCTTTTTCCCCCGTGAAATATGCCGTATGAGCTATTCCCTTAATATAAATATATATAAGAAAGGAAAGGAGAACCCTGAATGATATTTATATTCACATGGAACTACCTAAGTTATTATGTATTGTCTAGATTTCCTACGAATTATTTCTTAGCATATACAGTAGGTGCGGAAAGTGTTGACGCCATCTTAAAAAAAGGAAACATTCTTGTGGTTAGCAAGGAGAAACAAATAAATTAACACTCACCATTGAATTTAGTATTTACTGGCATTCCCCTTCACCTTTATTATCTTCTTAAGGCGTCTGGGGAGACTGATGGCGTAGTTTTGCAGAACAGACGGACTAAAACTACTCCATAGCTGCTTGACTGCAGCCTCAAGTTTAGGCAAAGATGATGTGTGCATAGTACGCAGCTGCCGCTTCATGTGCACCCATAAATTCTCAATGGGATTGATATCTGGGCTGTTTCCGGGCCAATCTCGAATAAAGGAAACCTCACAGTCTGTTAGCCACTGTTTCACTGACTTTGCAACATGTGCAGGGGCAGAATCTTGCATAAATACTTTTGCCTTGGTTTTATCAAAAGAGTCACTTAAAACATCACATAAGAGCTCCAAATAATTGTTCTGGTTCACTTTTTCATTTGCAAGTAGAATTACCAACCTACCAACACCATAATATGTAAAGCAGCCCCAAGCCATGAGTGAGGCTGGGTATTTAACAAACTTGGAAGTGTACTTAGGGTCCAGGGGGTCACTGCCTGGTTTGTGGTACACTCATGATGAAGGGGTACCAGTGACAGTAAATGTTGACTCATCACTCCAAAGCACAGTTTTCCATTGCTCCTCACTCCAGGCAAGATATTTCTTACAAAAATTTACTCTCTTTTTCTTCTGAAGTGCAGTTAGCAGTGGTTTTTTACGAGCACAAAAACTCCTGTAGCCCAGATCATCATGCAACAGCTGCTGCACACTTCTGACAGACACATCTGCCAGCAACTGTGGGTTCTTTTCTTTTAAATCCCGTGCTGTTAGCCTTGGATCCTTGCTAACTTGCCTTGAGATCAGCTGACGGGTCCTGAAGGTTGTCTTACGAGGTCTCCCAGACTTGGGAAGTGGAGTGGGAGGAATGGCCTCCCCACTGTCCTTGAACCGCTTCACCAGTCTTTGCACTGTCCTCAGTCTAACACCATCTATTTGCAATAAATGGGAGTTTGTGGCCAGCTTTGTATAAAGTAATCACTTCCACACATTTGTCCTTGCTTGTGGTTACTTTAGGCATGATGAGAATGTGGTAGGTAACCAAATAACTGTGTTATTTGAGTCAAAACATTCCCTCGTGGTGCACCACACACAGAGACAATCCTCCTCCTGTGGCTGCCCAAACATTACTGAGCCTGCTTCTGTGGTGCCAAACCAATCAAGCAAGGTTGCCAGCTCCCGTTGAAAAAGCATCAGCTCATTTCGCATCACAGGGGAGGGTAGTATTGACCCTACTTCACTTAACGCGAAAAAGAATGATGTCGGCAAAAAAACGTCAGTACTCTCCGCGCCTACTGTACATTAGCATCTGACATTTTCAACTCTTGGCTACCGAGATATGTACATCTCAGTTCACTGTCGTCCGGAAGCACGTCACAGTCGCGCCCCTCCATTTCTGCCGCTTTTGCGCCCATTATAAAAGGCCCTGTGACTTCTACCCCTACTAAACATCGTGTGGGAAGCGGTAAAGGACTATAGATATATATAAGTGTAATAAAGTACCAGAAATAATAAAGTGTGAGTGTGTATATGAATAAGAAATGACAGAATACGAGCGGCAAATGAGCATGAGTTGGAGGCTCATACGCGCTCGTATTTTACATTGCTTTCACAGTGTTTTCTTTTGGAGTATGGATTCCAAACTACTTGGAAATCATTGAATAGTGTTTCTAGTGATAATATCAGGCAGTGGTATTCATATTACCGGATGTCGGGAAGTGTAGTGTGGAGACTTAATTACCCAACTTCAGAAGTCTCCACAAGTCATATGGTAGTCTATGAGTGCTAAAAAAATGTACCAGGAGAAAGCTGAAGGTATGTGCCATAAGCAAATGTAATTATAATATTCTAGGACTAATAACTGATTTTTGGCAGATATTTTTAGAAAGTCAGTCAGATTGCGGATTTGCCCCGTGGGACGGACATGGCGCGCTTCCAACAACCCCGTGGTTAAGGGGTTAATGAATGAAAATATCTTATTTTGTGTGTTGCATTTGGCCATTATTGAGTCTAAACCTTGCTAAAATTATACTGTGGTATGCAACAAAGTATTTTTAGTGGCAGTTTAGAAAAGCTAAGAAGCAAAAGGGAAATTGCCACTAGTTAGAAGAAACTGGTGGGGTGAAGTAAGATGGTGGCTATGACTTTTCATGTATGACAAATATCTTCCTGTGTGTGTTACATGTAGCCTTTATCGAGTCAGCCTTACTGAAATAGTACTGTGTTATGCAGTAAATTATTTATAGTGGCATTTGAGAAAAGTTAAGTGGCAAATGGGTTAATGCTCCGAATTAGGAAATGGAGTGAAGAAGGATTGTCGCCATAATGCTTTTCTTGTATGAAAATATCTTGGCAGGGGGACGTCCATATGTCACTTTTCTTGGACTTTCGCTTTTTTCGGAATGGCTTGGGCTCCATTTAGTCCGTTCTAGTGAGGTTTTACTGTAGTATCCTTATTCTCTCTTTCCACATGAATTAGACCACCCATAAAAATAAAAATAAAAATAAAAAAACATAATTATGATATTTTTATTTATCAGTTCGTTTCCATTTTGTTTCCATTTTTGAAGGCTCCAACATGCTTGCATGCATCAGCCTTGGTCACCTATTGGCGGCTTTCCATGCCACTCATCTCTGGCAGCTTTCCTATTTAATCCCTTAACCCTGAGGTCACACTCATGACCTTGTCCCAGGTCTTTATCGGTCAGCCTCTCACTACCCTACCCCCAACATTAACATTTTTCACTTTCTGGACCAGGACTGACCAAAAGTTGACGAAAAAGGACCGGACAGAGGACATGGTAAGGATTGCAACTTGGAATGTAAGGGGTATGAATGATGAGGTAAAAGAGAGAGAGATCGTACAGGTACTTGAGAGTGCGAAAGTAGATTTATATGGAATAACTGAAACTAAATGGAGCGGTGTGAGTGTGAGAGAATGGGAATATGAATGGGGTATATGCGCTGGAGTAGGTGAGAATGAGAGGGTGAAAGAAGGAGTGTGTATTGCTGTGAACAACAGATGGAAGGAGAATGTAAGAGAGTATGGATCAGTTGGGTCAAGGATTGTGTGGGTAAGAGTAAAAGTTGGACTACAAATGTGGGCGATTGTGTGCGTATGCGCCAACGCAACATCATGTAAGTAGCGTGAGAGAAGAGTTTTGGACGTGTGGAAGCCTGCTTCGAAAATGAGAGAGTGTTTCTGATTGGAGATATGAATGGAAAAATAGGGAATGAGAAGGTGGATGGAGTGGTTGGTGAGTGGGGTGTGCCTACAGTGATGGAAGAGAATGGCAGTGCTTTAGTGGAAATTCGCGCCGGGAGGGGGTTGGTGATAGCTAATACCCTCTTCAGGCATAAAATGATCCATAGGTATACATGGCGAATGTTGAGAAGGGTGGATGGTGAACTGAATGAACGGAAGGCAATGATTGACTATGTGTGTGTGGATGAAAGGATGAAAATATGTGTAATGGATGCAAGAGTATATAGAGGTTGGGGAGTGGACTTTCTGACCACTACTTGGTGGTGGCCAGATTCAGAATCCAAACAAGATGGAGGAAGAGCAGAAGGGAAGGACAAGAGGAAGTAGTTCTTACAAGGAGGGTAGAAAAGTTAAAAGAGGATGGAATAAAGGCTGAATATAAAAGGGAAGTGGAGGAGCGATTGGGTAAATATAGATTGGAGCAGATGGGGGATGTGGAAGGTGTGTGCAAGATATTCACAGAAGAAATCTGTGCAGCATGTGAGGTGGTGTGTGGGGTGAAGAGAAAACGAAAGGGGGCTCAGGGAACAGCATGTTGGATTAAAGAGGTGAGAGAGGCTGTGGCACAAAAGAAGAAAGCATATAATGAGTGGAAGAGGAACAGGGGCAACAAAGAAGCTGAGAGACAGAAGAGAGAGTTATATGTAGAGATGAGGAGAGAGGTGAAAAGATTAGTAAGAGAGAGTAAGAAGAGGGTGGATGAAGAATTTGGAAGGAATTTGAGTGCAAAGTGGAGGGAATGTAAGAAAACGTTCTGAAAAGAGGCAAAGAGAGCTAGACGGTGCCAACGAAGTTAGTGGGGCTGTGAAAGATAAAAATTGTAGATTACTAGTGGAGAAGGGAGAAAAAGTGAGAGAACACTTTAATGAATTTTTAATGAATTGTTGAACATAGAGAATGAAAGTAATGCAAGTATAAGTGGCTGGGGAATGGCGGGGAGGAGGGTTGTGAGAAGAGAGGAAGAAATCAGTAGGATGGAAGTGGTGGAAGCAATGAAGAAAGTTAAAATGGGGAAAGCCCCAGGAATTGATGGAGTGTGTGGTGAAATGCTGAAGCATGGGGGAGAGATAGTAATAGAATGGATGTAGAAGGTGTGCAGATTGGCCTGGGGAAGGTAGAGTCCCGGAGGATTGGAAGTCAGGTATAATTATTCCTCTGTACAAAGGAAAAGGGGAAAAAGAAATGTGTGGTAATCATAGGGGCATTTGCATTCTTTGTGTAATAGGAAAAGTATATGGTAGGATACTTATTGACAGAGTTAGGGAAATAACAGAGGAATTAGTTGGAGAAGAACAGGGAGGTTTTAGGAAGGGAAGAGGTTGTGTAGACCAGATATTCATTTTTCGATCTTTAGTGGATAAGTTTCTAAAGAAGGGCAAGAAGTTGTATGCAGCCTTCATGGATCTGGAGAAAGCATATGACAGTGTGGATAGACAAGGATTGTGGAAAGTATTAAGAATATATGGAGTGGATGGGAAGTTGTTGAAGGCAGTGAAGAGTATGTACAGTATGAGGGTTCTAAGGCTGCAGTGCGTGTGGATGGCAAACTGAGTGAATCTTTCCATTTGAAGGTTGGATTGAAACAAGGATGTGTCATGTTTCCATGGTTGTTCAATCTATACATGGATGAGGTTATAAAAGAGATACGAGGTCGGGCAGTGGATGTTGGAGCGGCCCTAGTGAGAGAGGGCAGTGTTTGGAAACTCCCTGTACTGTTGTTTGCAGATGATACTGTGTTGTTGAGTGAAGATGAAGGGGGGGCTCAAGGCTTGGTAGATGAGTTTGGGAGAGTGTGTAAGAAACAGAATCTAAAGGTGAATGTAGGGAAGAGTAAAGTGATGGTCTTTGAGAGAAGTGAAGCCAGTGAATGTACAGTGAGATTGGATGGGGAGGATATGGAGAATGTGAGTACATTTAAGTACTTGGGTAGTGTGATGAGTAAGGATGGGAGTCTGGAGGGTGAAGTGCTTGAAAGGGTGCAGCATGGAAGAAAGGTTGCTGGTTCGTTGAAAGCAGTGATAAGAAACAGGGAAGTGAGCATGGAAGTGAAAAAGTAGTTACATGACAGTATTGTGATTTCAACTCTAACAAGTTGAAGTAAAGCTTGGACCCTGTTGGAAGGACAGAAGTCAAGAGAGAGAGCAGTGGAAATGAGTTATTTGAGAGGAGCATGTGGAGTCACATGGAGAGACAGACTAACAAATGAGGAAGTGAAGGAGCGTAGTGGTGTGGATGTGAACGTGATAGGAAGTGTTACGAGAAATACGTTAAGGTGGTTTGGGCGTGTGGGGAGGATGGAGAGTGAAAGACTGATGAGGAGAGTGTATGTGAGTGAGGTGGAGGGGGCGAGAGGGAGGGGGAGGCCGAGGATGAGATGGAGGGATGGAGTGGAGAGGTATATGAGCAAGGGGGGTGTGAGTTGGGAGCGTGGTAGTGAAATGGCAGGGGACGGAGCGACATGGAGGCGATTTGTTTGTGGCCACCTCGTGCAGGATTGAGGCGTCTGGTAATAGATAGATAGATAGACTTTCTGCACCCAGTTATAAGTACACATATTATTTACTGAATTTGTTCATTTTACATATTCTTGCTGTGTACAAGCATTTCAACAACATATGACTTACTCTTGTGTTGAATATTTTGATGTAAAACCATCCCTTCCCTTCACACTAATTCACTCATGTGAGGTGCTAATTGTGAGTCATATTGAATTTTAGACACTGCAGTTTGGCCTGTTCACACAAAAGAAGGATGCTTGGTTGGTTATTGTCAAAAAATATCATCTCTTGCCTCTTTTTAAACACAAGCTAAACTACCCAGACCTCATAAATAACTCGATATTTGCTTAAACATCAAAAAATGTTTTTTAAAAAGAGTAATACTTATGTTTTTTCATTAAACCTACCATACTATGTACTGATTTTGTTTGTAAGACACATATCTAGTCAATTAAAACCATTTCATCTCTGTTGAAATTTTTGGGAGGATGAAAAAAAAAAATCCGGACAAATTCCGGAGGCACTGCCACGGAGGGGTTAAGAAGGGACCAGTCACTGATATCTTCAGGGGAAGGTCATTGTGCTTTTTGAGACAGTGTAGCTGGAGAAATCTTGTAATGCATCCACTCCTCCTCTCTTGAGTGTCACTGTTGGTCAACTGGACCTTGTTCTGGCTTTTGAATACCTTAACTCATTCAGTTACCGGATGTCATTTGTAGTTTATTCTTGCTGCTACCAAACAATTTTATTCAGCATAGCAGAACACTGTGGCAGTGAAGGGGGTTAGTGAAGAATATACATAACCACTTCAGTTTAAAAAGCCTCTTAAGTCTGAATAAAATCATCAATAAATAACAGTACAGTAATACAATAAAACACACATTTATTTGAAGGGATTGACCTGTTCATTCCGGTATGATGTCTATTGATTTTTCTTTGCTGCATCAAAGCAATACTTATTCAATTTTAGGGGAACCCTTTGTAATGAAAGGGTATATGAATTCTGTATCTAACCTCTGAATCATTAAACAGTCTCTCTAAAGCTGAAGAGTGCAAGAATAAAATGAAAAATTTGTCATCTGATTGAAGAGGTTGACAGTGGTTTGGATCACATACTTTTTTTTAGAGGTCAGATACTAATTCAGGTACTTTTGAAGTTATGATACAAAAATACAAATACAAATACTTTTATTTCCAAATTCAAAAATACAATTATATATACGATTACCTACATATCAGAATTACATTTTATCATCATTAATGCACAGAAAATTTCACTAATTGCCTGTAAGTAATAACACATACAACAGTATGAAGAAATACAAATACAAATACAAAATACTTTTTTTCTGGGTGCCAAAATACAATTACAAATAAAAATACTTTGAAAATATATTGAAATACAGTTGTATTTGATCCACCCTTGGTTGACATCATTTAGTCATGATGGTCAGTCATTCTTAAGAGATCGTTCTCCAGCTTGCTTTGTAAGGTTGTTTAGCAAGTCATCAGTATCAGCATCACAATCTATGCCCTGTATGTCTGAGCAGTGTCTCATGCAGTCAACAACGTGGCAGTAGTGTCAGATGTGATGGGCATCCTAAGGCATGTTACTGTCACTGAATTATGTCACAGCACCTGGAGTCCCTGTGTCTTCCATGGACATGGTCCCCAAGAGAAGCAAGGAGTCCCTAGTAGACTTCAGTACATTACCTGCTGAATGTGGGTCCCATAGGATGGTCAGTCAAGGTTGGGTCCAAGTCAGAGTTGGAGGCAGCATGCAATTCAGGCAACATTACACAAGCATTGCTCAGTTGAAAGTGAGAGGTAGAAGGGGGAAGCAAGAAAATATGAGCTGATGGAGTCCTTGAAATGTCACACAGCCATCTGGACATCCAGTGAAGAAAGTGTCACACACACCTACAAAAAAAGAAGTACTGTAATTGAACTGGGAGGATGATTGGCAGCAAAGGGCTGAGGAGGGAGAGTAGTGGTCCCAGGAACAGAAGCTAAGAAAAACAGTGAGAGAGAGATAGAGAGAGAGAGAGAGTTTTGGGAGGGAAGGAAGAGATAGAAGAGCAGTTAAGATTTCATCATAGGTTTGCTGTAGGAGCAAAAAGAGCCGGTGCCAAAAACGCAGGCAAAGAGGCAGGAGCCATGGCCTGGGTGGGTAGAAAAGGAGGGCCTACATGGAGTGAAGCAGTTGGCAGACAAGAAATGCTGGCCTATAAAGGACACAGATTCAGGCCCAGTATCAGGTTGGCTCATTGCAGAGGAACATTCCCACTCTGAGTACTTCAGAGAATTCCTGAAGCAGATAATAAAGGGAACTGAGTCCGAGATCAAAGTAGTTTAGGCAGTGATTGGGGGGATCACATCCAAAATGGGAGAAATGTCATAAAATAACTAACCAAAACAAGAATTCTTCAAACAGGGGATAAGTTCATATCTCAATGCAGGTATGTGGTAGGCTGGGGAGCTGGTAGTCATGAAGCTCCTTATTTTTGGTTGACAAAGGCAGGAGCCAAAGATGGGCTGGACATCTCTCAGTGTTGCAGCACCCACATTTATGCATCAGGAGAGTGAGACACAAAACCGGTGCTCATAGGCCTTAAATTGTCTCGTAACCCTCACTTCCTGGATCCTGACTTTGATGGAAGGTGATGTTGTAGGAGTGTCAGTTGAGGATCTCAGAGTTATTATGCCAGTAAGGGTGTATTCCATTGTCCATAAAATTGAGGTTGACATCCACTTGGGTCACTGTTCTGGACATGCTGGCCTAGAGAGCCCACTTGGGCTGAAGCAGTGTTCCAAGTGATGTCATGTTGAATGTGGTCATAGAATATGTGACCCAAGGGCTAGATAAATTCATCCTTATGACAGACATCCCTGCACAGTGCCACCTGAGGAAGCTCAGACATTATTAATGTCTCATCATATTGTCTTTTTTATGGTCCATGATTTACAAGCTGCAGCTGATTGCAAAACAGTGATTTCTTGGGCAGCCTTACCCTGATTTAATAAATAATAAAGAAACTGAAATGTCTTCTGGGTTCTCCACAGCCTTGATAATAATCAGCGAATCAGTGGAAAGAAATGTCCCCATCATCACAATGCTTGCTTGGCTTATTCCAGATCCAAACCTACATTCATACTGGCCCCAATTTAAGTCTTCTACTTTTTTCCCAGTCCATTCTGCACTACCATTCAGAGCTGGTGAGAAATTGTTTCATTCAATTATCCCACTGCATTTTTATTTTCTTGCTGACTTCAAACTTTTCCTTATTTTATGGTGCATATTGTTCAGTGGTTAGCATTCATGTGCAATTTGGTACAGATTCATGCAGTGCTGTAATTTATTGTATCATTTTATTATCAACTTATTCATCTATCTTTGTACAAGATTCTCAGTCCTGTCGTTCTATTTAGGGTGGTCTTGCAGTAATTTCTTTGCCCTTTTTCTCACTGTTATAATAGTAGCAATAGTCTTAATAAACTCACTCAATTAAGATTAATTGATGTGACAAAACAACTAGAACAATATTTGTACACCTTGTATGTAAGAGTTCTTGGACTGAAAATATACCAAAAAAATTACCAGTATACAAAATCCTCATTTCCTTGGTATATTCTGCTTGAAGTGTACATTAAGTACATTGTTCTCTGGAAACTTTCAGATTCATATTGCTTACCCCCATCAACAGTTTTTGTATTCCTATTTTAGTAACATGCAATATAGTAGCTGACTAAATAAATGTAAGAAAGTTGATAAATACATTAGACATGTCTACTTCCATAGAAGAATAATATGACCTATTCATAGGTGTCTTTGCTTTAGCTTTGTAGGTTGTAATGGAGGTGCTATTCCCTGAGGTGAATCATATACTTACTCAGCATATTGATTAGTAATTGTCATCAGATGTATTTTATTTTAAAGAAGTTATATTCAGGCTAAATTAGTGTTGATCATGATGTCTAGTTAGGTTTTGTTTAGGTGTTGAAAAGGCAGTGAATATTTTATAATGATGAAGATGATGATGATGATAATAATAATAATAATAATACAGTATAATAAAAATAAATAATATTATGGTGTTTTGAATTAATGCAGAGGTTAAAGTCTCATGTGCTGTTTGCATCATGAATGCTAATTTTTATCATTATGCCTTTCTGTGTTGACTGCATGATGCATAGTTTCATCTTCCAGAACTAGTATACTTTATACTATTGTTGTTAAAGCCAATAACTTTTCCCTTTTACTATCTCCATTCTTCAGATAAGAGTAAACTTGTACTTGGAGGAATGCGTAATCTTATTTTTCATTAACTAAGAAATTGCAGAAAATACATTCCTG
Organism: Birgus latro; assembly: GCA_018397915.1. Lineage (NCBI taxonomy): Eukaryota > Metazoa > Arthropoda > Malacostraca > Decapoda > Coenobitidae > Birgus > Birgus latro. Next base: position 48,525 of record JAGKTI010004190.1, read on the forward strand.
ATGAATATTAATGTATTGATGACCATATATTGATAACTCCAAATTTTCAGTTTGTAGTTAGCAGTAGGGTCTGATTATCGTTTATTACAGTATCATTTTGTCTCACCCTTCTGATGATTGCCATTACAACCATTTATTTGTTTATTTATTCAGTTATTTATTTGTTTATTTTATTACTGTAGATGATCATTATCTCTCTTTGAGGCACAATATACTTTATCTATCTATTGCCAGACACCTCAATCCCACACGGGGTGGCCACAAACAAATCACCTCCATGTCACTCTGTCCCCTGCCATTTCACTACCACGCTCCCAACTCACACCCCCCTCTCTCATATACCTCTCCACTCCATCCCTCCATCTCATCCTCGGCCTCCCCCTCCCTCTCACCCCCTCCACCTCACTCACATACACTCTCCTCGTCAGTCTTTCACTCTTCATCCTCTCCACATGCCCAAACTACCTTAACTTGTTTCTCCCAACGCTTCCCATCACGTCCTCAACCACACCACAACACTCCTTCACTTCCTCATTTGTTAGTCTGTCTCTCCATGTGACTCCACATGCTCCTCTCAAATAACTCATTTCCACTGCTCTCACTCTTGACTTCTGTCCTTCCAACAGGGTCCAAGCTTCACTTCCATATGTTAGAGTTGGTATCACAATACTGTCATATAACAACTTTTTCACTTCCATGCTCGCCTCCCTGTTTCTTATCACTGCTTTCAACGAACCAGCAACCCTCCTTCCCTGCTGCACCCTTTCGAGCACTTCATCCTCCAGACCTCCATCCTTACTCATCACACTGCCCAAGTACTTAAATTCACTCACATTCTCCATATCCTTCACATCCAATCTCACTGTACATTCACTGGCTTCACTTCTCTCAAAGACCATCACTTTACTCTTCCCTACATTCACCTTTAGATTTCGTTTCCTACACACTCTCCCAAACTCATCTACCAAGCCTTGCAGCTCCCCTTTGTCTTCGCTCAACAACACAGCACCATCTGCAAATAACAGCACAGGGAGCTTCCAAACACTGCCCTTTCTCACTAGGGCCGCTCCAACATCCACTGCCCGACCTTCTATCTCTTTTATAACCCCATCCATGTACAGATTGAACAACCATGGAGACATGACACATCCTTGTTTCAATCCAACCTTCAAATGGAAAGATTCACTCAGTTTGCCATCCACACGCACTGCAGCCCCAGCACCCTCATACATACTCCTCACCGCCTTCAACAATTTTCCATCCACTCCATATATTCTCAATACCTTCCACAAACCTTGTCTATCCACCCTGTCACATGCCCTCTGTAGATCCATGAAGGCTGCACACAACTTCTTGCCCCTCTCCAGACACTCTTCCACTAAGGATCTATGAATGAATATCTGGTCTACACAACCTCTCCCCTTCTTAAAACCTCCTTGTTCTTCTCCAACTAATTCCTCTGTAATTTCCCTAACTCTCTCAGTAAGTATCCTACCATATACTTTTCCTATTACACTGAGAAGGCAAATTCACACACTGCCTTGTCCCCTCTTCCTTTGTACAGAGGAATAATTGTACCTGACTTCCAATCCTCCGAGACTCCACCCTCCTCCCAAGCCAATCTGCACGCCTTCCACATCCACTCCATTACCATCCCTCCCCCACGCTTCAGCATTTCACCACACACTCCATCAATTCCTGGGGCTTTCCCCATTTTAACTTTCTTCATTGCTTCCACCACTTCCATCCTGGTGATTTCTTCCTCTCTTCTCACAACTCTCCTTCTCCCTGCCATTCCCAAGCCACTTATACTTGCATTACTTTCATTCTCTATGTTCAACAATTCATTGAAGTGTTCTCTCCATCTGTTTACTTTTTCTCCCTTCTCCACTAATAATCTACCATTTTTATCTTTCACACCCCCACTGACTTCGTTGGCACCCTGTCTAGCTCTCTTTACCTCCTTCCAGAACATTTTCTTACATTCTCTCCACTTTGCACTCAAATTCCTTCTAAATTCCCCATCCACTCTCTTCTTACTCTCTCTTACTAATCTTTTCACCTCTCCTCCTCCTCACTACACACAGCTCTCTCGTCCGTCTGTCAGCCTGTTCAACGCCTCCGTTCCTCATCCACTCATTATATGCTTTCTTCTCTTATGCCACAGCCTCTCTCACCTCTTCAGTCCACCATGCTGTTCCCTGAACCCCCTTTCGTTTTCTCTTCACCCCACACACCACCTCACATGCTGCACAGAGTTCTTCTGTGAACACCTTGCACACACCTTCCACGTCCCCCATCTGCTTCAATCTATATATACCCAATCGCTCCTCCACCTCCCTTTTATATTCAGCCTTTATTCCATCCTCTTGTAACCCTTCCACCCTCCTTGTAACAAACACCTTCTCCCATCCTTCCCCCCTTCTCTTCCTCCATCCTGTTTGGACCCTTTATACATACAGCAAAGTCTCAATTATATGGCAGTCATTCAACCAGAGAATGGTATTAACCGAAGGTTTTACTAATAAGTTCTCAATTCAGTTTACCAAAGAAATCAGGGACCCAACCAAAATTTCAAATGTGATGGACTCTTTTCACATCATCCGCGATAGTTTATGATGCTTCCACCAGGGCGAGTGTCGGGCTGCCCATCATGTTTACATTTTGGTTGGATGTGCCTTGCTCGGTCTTGTGTGTTTATCACTGATAAATTTTGCAACGGCTCCTCCAAAGTGAACCAAAGTGATGAAAACAAGAGGAAAAAAGTTGTACTGTATATTATATGTATATTATGTGATATTACATGTACAACTTCTGTGATGATGGGGGGTATTTTCATAAGAACAGGTGTGTACGATACTGTATATTATTATACAGTACTGTATTCTTTTATATGTAAAAATCGATTAATCAAAGTTTTGAAAGTCCCATGATTTTTGTATACTCAAGACTCTACTGTATATATCTATCTGTCTATCTCTGTATCCGTGTATCTATCAGTCTTATCTGTCTATCTATCTATCTGTCTATCTATATATCAAGTGGTGCACTCTCATCTGTCTGCCCTCTCCTGTACTCCCTCCATTCCTTCATTCCTCTTCTGTCTTTCTTTACTTCATTCTTTCCTCGTCCTTCTGCCTACGGGTGACTTTATACTCCCTCTTTTGGTTTCTTGCCTTCATTCTTTCCTCTTTCTTCTGCCTTTGGGTGACTCTAGACTGAGTGACAAGCCGAATGGTTTCCTGTACTCCAGGAAACCATTTACTATGCTGGGTGGTAACCATATAACCAAATTATGGCACCTGATGGTTTAGTGGGTAATTACGGCACTCCAGTCGGATTGAACTGGCGAAGGTTTCTATCCAAGGGATGGTTGGGGTATTGCTCACGTAATGCCACTGAGGGATGAGTGCGGCTTGTCACTCTCATCATAAATCTAGGACCAACTTGCCTAGCCCCGGGCTCCTACGCTCCTCATGGGGCAACGTAGGATTGGGTGATGGCTGGCTGGATATATATATATATATA